>PXOD01000070.1:0-75794 GCA_003012165.1 Paramyrothecium roridum | reverse complement strand
TAACACAAAATGTTTTAATAAGACATTATATATATATATATATATATGAAAAGCATTTCTCCTGCACGCAGAGCTGACCACATATTGTCTGGCAAACATCATGGCTTATGCGAATGGCAAGCCTTCCCCGTATCATGAGCATGCTTCCTTGACTTCAACTCATTGCCAGTCGGCAAACGTAGCTACCAATTGCTTCAAAAATAATGATGCAGAACCCGGAAAACGTCAGCTATTTATTGAGGATCATAAGAAAGCAAATATAGTATTTGAAGAGCTACGGCTGTATATTGTTGAATTGTCTTGGAGTGCAACTTCATTCTAACGAGTCGACTCACACCCACACACTTCGCTTACAATCTTGGCTTCACGCCGCGGCTGCTTTCCACCATAAGTGGACACTTCATAGCTGCGTCACCGTTGTATTATGGGTTTGTTGGACTTAAGAGGGCCGCGTGGCAAGACGAACAGACGGATACCAGCGGCATGAATGAAACTGGGTAACGTTACTCAAACGGTTCATCACCCATGCAGACATCCACGTGCCAAAAAGGGGTCGAATCAAACATGAATATTTGTCTTGATTTCCCATATCATCTAGTGATTCGTGGCAGGTTTGCTGAAAGCCCAATGCTACGCCAACAATTTAGAATACGGCAAGAGGTGCGATCTTGGTGGTTTTCGAGGAAACCCAGACATGACCAGCCGAACAGAGTTACTCTAGACCGGGTCTGAAAGTCCGTTGAACGCTTGCATTACTCAGAGTGCACCGCATGCATTGCTACCCATGTTTCAGGTCTAGTATTTTTGGAGCGGCGACAGTATTGGTGTGAATAGGCGGTGAGTGTATGAGCAAGGATGTCTACTCTGTGATCCTCTAGCAACACCAGCTCAGCAGAAACTATAGCTGAAAGTTTCAATGTAAACCAATGAGATCACTAAGTTCCAGATCAGGTCCATTGCCAAGCAGTGCAGAATATTTAGATGATGCGTGGTGCTGATGGCATGTGTAGCAGGGTATCACGATCCCATAGATGATGCTTTTGGGGGCAACGAAGGAACAGCTTCCTCTGCCTTGAATGTTGAAGATCGCTGCTATTCAGCGATTAAATTAAGAAATGTATGTAGTCAGTCGGTAGTACGACAGCTCAAGAGCTCGGGATCCTCTTTGAGTATATCTCGATAGCTCGGCGTTAATCCGCCAATCTTGACTCATTCACCCCTTGTGATGGATCTATGGCTAATGAAGCTTGGAGATTCTAAGCTTCAACTGTCGAATTCTCAAATTACTTGTGTGGTAGAGAATCTACCGATCAAAACTCATAGCAGAAATCCCCTGCCTAGAGTGCGACAGTTTGACATGCACTTCATCTCGAGCGTGGCCACTTGCTTGGCTGCATTTAACCTGCCACAGTTCTCTATACGCACGCCGCGTCTCTGGTTACTCTCACGATCCATCCACTTACCAGGGAGAAACTCTTATTTCGTTCATTCGCAAAGGTCCAGACAGCAGATAATGCCAAGAGACTCGTGGTAGCGACAGCAAGCGTAGTGGGACTTCCACCGCTGTGAAGTCGATCTCAGAGTCATCAGAACAAAGGTTGCCAGGCCAATTCGAAGAGTCCCAAGAAGACTTGGCACAGCACTTCAGACAGTGACGCGAAGATCATGGCTGTTGTGAGTCATTATTCAGAGACAAAGCACCCAATCAAGCGCAAAGAAACGGAGAAGTCTCTTCGGGAGCTGGCATGGTGTGTAGTCTCCACAAAGGTGAAGTTTCTGCTGGCGGGAGGCGTCCGACTGGTGTTCGTAAGTATACCAGAAAGCTCGGGCTCGGTGGAGTTGAAGCTGAGGTGCTGTTCGCTCATAGTCACCAAGAAGATTGGATGCTTCCAAGGTTCCTTAGAAAAAGAAGTCCATGAATTACTGGGGTATCGTTGACCGCACATCCTGTTACAGGGGGCCCTGTCAGCATTGGTGGTTGATATGACCCATAAGCCCCGGTACTACTCGAAACTTGGCCCTTGCTAAGCTTCCTTAGAGGCATCCGATTGTTTTAATTCCTTTGTCGGGTGTTGGTTAGGATGCCCATCTCTTCAGACCAGTGTCTAAGCCATGGGATCCTCACTGAGATGCGATGCGAAAATCGATCTAAGCCAGGCTAGCTTACTTCATGGATCTAAAGATCCACTAGCATGGAGCCCAGGGACCAGGGAACCCAGTCACATTTGGGAAAAGACTAAAACATTTTGTTTCGGCCTTGATTGATGAAGAAGATGATGCCATGAAACGATCCAAGCTTGATAGGTTAAGACATGAAAGTCTCGGGAGAAGTATACCCAACCATGTCTAGTCTTGAGCAGAAAAGTCACCAAAGCAGAGCAACTTCAGCTGAGGCTGTGACCGTGTAAAACACGTTGGGCAGTCATTCGATGACCGCACGTGGGGATGCTCGGGTCGCGACACTATCGTTCTCTCACTAAGCCAAGTCGAACGAACAAAAAAAAGTGACGACTTGAAAGTCGAGCAAGTTTTGGCATACGGAGCGCTGAGATGTGATACCAGCCAAGGCGGTGTGTTTAGTCAGCGATGGTGGCCCAGGTGAGAAGGGCCATAGTGCAGCTAGTGGTTCTTCGAATTGAATTTGGAATAGGTTGTGTGCGTCAGATCGGCTCGCCTCACTTAAGCGATTGGACCAGATTGCAGCTGGGGATGTTCGGGTTTCTGAAGCAGACTGATTAGGACCGGCCGGCGCTTTCTTGCCGGATGTAGAAGCCGGACGGGTCTCGCTATTCGCAGGGATCGCCTGGCATGTGGTGCGGCGGTGCGCTCATGAGCGTCAGCAGAACAAGCGCGACTAAAAGCCACGGGAAGCTATCGCAACGGCAAGGCTTCCCAGACTTGGGACTGAACCACCATCGATGCCTGACGTAAAGCCGGCGGGGACGTGAAGACGCGTACACACCCTGCTGAAAGGAGGCACGCGTTCGGGGCCAGGCCGTAGGCTAAGAGTGCGAAGCAGCATAGCGAAGCGATCAGAAGATGCGCCGGCGAAGCCAAACACGAGGCTCACCTCGGTGCAATGTGAGCCAGTGGTGCAATGGGCCGGCCATATATGCGGCCGCGAAGCACAGTGGATCTGTGTGATATCGGGCTTGGGAGTCTGAACCGTGCGCCCCCCCCAAGTGCGCCACAAAGTCTTCAACTTGGGACGAGCCGCGGGTGGGCAAGCCAGGACAAGGCGCTCAAACGATCATGTAGCATCCAAAAGAGGGGATGGATGGGGATAGCCGTCATTTTCGGTGGCATGGTAGTATGCGGGTTGGTGTTGAAGGGGTGCTCTGGGTGTGTTTGTGGTAGGTTGGTGGTGATGGCGATTGGCAACAACCGGGCCTTCAGGTACATTAGCTCTCGCTATCGAGGGTCAGCTGGGCATGGTCAGTGGATGTGAGGGCGCTGATAACCCGAAGTACCTCGGGCGCGCCGGCGGGGTGAGGGTGTACCTCGAATCGCAACAGGTTGACAGGGTCCCGGAGAAATGGCCCAGAAGCGGCAGTCGAAGGGCTTCCATGTTCCCCAGGATCGCCCAAGCGATATGCCGCCTGATGGTCCTTCGATGCAACCAACCAACCAAATGTACATTTATTATTCACATTATGGCTATGGGCCTGCCGCACGCCTACGTTATTTGTGCCAATCTGTGCTCACCATCGGCGATGTCATGTTCTTGTGATGCTCCTCGGACCGCGATGAACACTGCGTATGCAATTCTCGGTATTCTGATTAGCTGGCCCTTTGCGAAAGAAACATGATTATTCTTAGGAGGCCGATGGGATGATGATCCGAGCTTACCGGCAAGAAAATAACACCAACAGGAGTGATATGGCCCTTCGGCCATTGGTGCTTCTCGGTCCTTACATTTTGCTTACGGGAACCTGGGATGGTGCCGTGCAATAGGAAGCGGCCCGGAATCTGGGTCAGCGCATCGAGTGGCTGCCGCTGGTCTGGCGTCTCTGCTTTTGTCCAGAAGACCCGCCCTTAGTCAAGCGAAGCGAAGGACTCCTAGGCCTCGACACCTCTTCGTCGTTTCGGAGTGCTCTAACTGTTCAGGTTGCCGTCGTTGGGCGGTGGGGCCATTTGGTGCCCAACCTGCTCGATGCCTCCACGGGAACAAGAGCAGTGCGCGACGCTGCGCATCGGTTGGCGCAGTAATTTTTGGATCTTGCACATCTGGGCTCGCCGCGCGCACACATCCCACACCGCGTGTCGCTTCCGCCCACCGCCTGAACGATGGGCCTCCTCGCCCAGGTCGTTGGTTGGGTCGACAAGGTAGGCTGACCAACAACAGCCCGTCATGTTGATTTTTGCGCGTCGTGGGGTTGCGATCATGGCTTCCGAGGTTGCGACTGGACACGCTCTGTTGATGATGTTTGAGGTACCGCGCCTCAAGCGATGTCGGCCAATCTGCGGGCTCTAGATGACTCAAAATGCCGGGGCATTCTGGGATCTTGGAGTTGACCAGATGTGTGCGGCTATGAAACAGGCGCTTGGCAGCTAAAGATACTCTATCTAGTAAACTGGCAGAAGTCGTGACGGAGCTGACCTCGATCAGGAAAGATACTCTGCCCACCATGAGCGGAGCACCGATACGGCCTTTTTTGTCCATCGTATCCAACAACAACAAAATTCCTAGAGTGATATTTGTGATCCGCAATAAATGACTCCCCTAAACCTAGACCTACTGCGGGAATGCCACCTGAGGGTGTTT
Organism: Paramyrothecium roridum; assembly: GCA_003012165.1. NCBI lineage: Eukaryota > Fungi > Ascomycota > Sordariomycetes > Hypocreales > Stachybotryaceae > Paramyrothecium > Paramyrothecium roridum. The sequence goes on along the minus strand of PXOD01000070.1, from coordinate 71,029 downwards.
TCAGCACCGAGATGGTGTGTAGGCGGCTAAGGTCAGGACCAAAGCCAAGGGTTCATTTCTGCACTTTTGGTACCGCCATTTGTGACAGGACGAACAGAACAGTCAACATGACGGAGCGACCATTAGCACCAGTCAGAGCTTGGTGGTGGAGTCGGCCCCGTTGTGCCATGCCCACGCCCACTGCCAGTTGCCCATGACCATGATCATCCTATCCATGCCATGCCCCCCATCCCGAACCCTGACACTAGTGGATAGCTCGCGCCTTTTTTCATGCTCGGCTTGGTCACAGCCTTCACTGGGGCCTGAGCCAACTAACGGGACAGGGAGAACAAACAAACGAAGCGTTGTGAGAGGCAACAACAACATGAGGAGGGCCTGCGGTATCATCTTCAGTCGGGCATGCGCAGTGTCAGAAACTTGGTTGGTCACCTTACTTCCCTGGCACGTTAGGTAAGGTAATGCAGTAGGTAAGGTCTAAGCAAGCATTTGCCATGCCACAGCCTGATCAAGTGTGCGCTACGGCACGGAAAACAATGCTTCGTCGGCGTGTGAGCAGCAAACACTGAGTGTACTACGTGCTTCCTCGGATTCGTCATGATCTGGAAGCGCTGCACATACAAGGGGCACTGGTAACTTAGGTTAAACCTTGGGTAGTGTAGTGGTGGATGAGGGCGGCATTATCAAGGTTGACGCGATACCCCGGTCGAGTTTAAAGGCCGTTGCGGAGGGAAGAAAATGGTCCACGACTAGGCCCAGGTACCACCGTTAGCATCTCTTAGGGCCCACAGGTACCCGGACCCGCCCTCACGTCCTTGGATGGCGGGCATCTAGCCGCCAGAGTACATTAATCAAAAGCCTTCCGCTGCTCCCATCTACCTTGCCTCCTTCAGATCTGCCATTGCCTCATTTCGACTCCGATCATCTTCGAGTCTTCTTTCGCTTCAACGACTTCGCCTGACATACGTACGACGGGCCTTGTGAATCGCCCTTGCGCCCTTTCCGCCGACATCTCTCACTTCATCGAACCGCACCCGACCTGATCTAGGGCTCTGCACGCTTGCACGTATTTGACTAACACCACTCGGGAAAGCTATTCAACAGTGGTTTTGGCATCTCTTCACGAAACTTGCGGTTTGCAGGTAGGCGCTGCCTTTTTCGTGTTTCGTCTTCCTTGTTGTCATCTCCCCTTATCCCCAAGCCTGCGCATTCGGAGGACTGGCTGCCACCATCCCATTGCTTCAATCCACGCTGCGGCGCCAGATGCCTGTGCAAGCACTGCCAATTCTTGGGCCGGAAGAATGCTTGAGCGAGTGCGTGAGCAAGGCTTGCCCTCTCTCAAGCCTCTTCTTTTTCTGCGACTCGGACAAGCCGTTTGCTCCAAGGGCTGCAGTCTACCTTGGTCTACCTCATCTGCCAGCATTGGTAGTGCAGGCACAAGCATTTGGCATTGAAACTGTGCTACGCTTCCATGTACCCTTACCTTACCTTACCTTACCTGACCTTACCTAACCTAACCGTCAGGATCTGGGCTGCATGTTTCCCGGTTTTCCCCCACCCATCCTACCCACCCATCTCTCGAGGTTGGTTACCTTGGCTTCCTTTCCCTGGCCTTATATTGGATAAGGTGCCTTACCCTGCCGGGTGGTACTGCGGTACAGAGTACTTGCCTACCTTACCTTAGTGGTACTGCACATTCCCCAGGCTAGGCTCACCTCCTCTTTCTGGGCTGCTCCTCTTTTGCTCATCTGCCCTACCCAATTTATATATCTCTTTGCAGCGTCCTTCTCTCGCCTTTCCACACCCACAAGCACAGTCCGTCTTCCCTCCCTTTGCACTCCCTTTTTTGGAGCCCTTTCGTCGGGCTCTTGCAGTTTCTCTTATAGCAAGCGTGCTGCGTCTTCCTTCCCCCTTCCTCGTCTCTTTTCTCCCTGCCACCTCCAAGCCACTCCACGCGGGACCCCACTTGTCGGGACCCGGTACCAAAAATATCGCCTGCCTTGGCCCGTATTCACTCTTGACCGCTATATACTGACGACCGCCATTTCTCCTCAGTCAACATATATCGCCAGACCTGCTCGCTCTCTTCACTTTTCTCCAAAATTCGCCATCCTTAGCTGCAATACGGACTTGGAGTCAACCTACGGCTCATAAGTCTCCATGCAGTCCTACTACCGCCCACAACACGCCTTGACCGTGGACACCAGCCACGGTCAGAAGTTCTTTGACGAGACAGACAAGGCCGTGCTGGAGGAGAGCATCATTGACCACAGTGCACTTGACTCCGGTCTCGAACTATCGCCGCCCATGGCCGATAGCCGAAGAGAGTCCTTCGCCGTTGGTGGATCGGCGCTTTTCTCTCCCAAAACCGAGGATTGGCAATCAGTCGATATGCAGTCGGTGCCATCGAATAATCCTTTCCTCGATCAGCACAGCAATAATCCCTTCTTACGGATGGAGCATTCGCAATCTTATGGCAGTCAAGCAAACGCATGGACCATGAACCACTCTGCTTCTGTCCCTGCCGGCCTTCAGCATTTTGACTCTATGCCGGGCGACTTCGATGCAAACGCCTCGATCTTCCAGCACTCTATGCAGGGCCAGACTCCTTTCGGCAACGCTGCCAACATCTTTGGTGCCCTTGGACCCGCGAACCAGTCCATGCCAGCTTCGCCTCAGAAGGAATGGGTGGCCTCTGCCCAAGCTTTGAACAAGAAGATGCCCCCAAATAGCCCAGCCATCCGGTCTCATAACGACCTTCGCCGCGGTGACGGTATCCGCAAGAAGAATGCTCGCTTCGACATCCCGGCTGAGCGTAACTTGAGCAACATCGACCACCTCATTTCCCAGTCCACCGATGACCAGGAGATAAAGGAACTCAAGCAGCAAAAGCGGTTGTTGCGCAACCGGCAAGCAGCGTACGTCGAAACACCTGCAAAATTTACCCATCGCATGAAAGATGCTAACATTCATGATAGGCTCGACTCTAGGCAACGCAAAAAGCTCCACACTGAACGCCTCGAAGATGAGAAGAAGCAGTACACCGGCATCATTTCTGAGATGGAAGATGAGATAACAAGTCTTAAGACCAAGATCGAGCAGCTACTCATCGACAAGCAATCATGTGTCGATTACATCGAGACCATGACTATGGAAAAGGACGAGATGATCCGTGCCCACACCATCGAGACAGGCGAGCTCAGAAAACGTCTGGGTGTTCTCACAGAGCATATTCAGCATTACGAAAGCGCAGCCCCGTCTACTGTTTCCGGAGCGCACGCCTTCCCCGGCGTCTTTGATGGTATGGAGGGCATGGCAATGGGTGGCTCCTGGGACAACACTGGTGTCGTGACCGACTACCACGTCGATCCTGAGCCTCCTAAGCAAGAGATGTCTCTTGTTCCATCCAAATCTGAGGATGAGAAGGGCGCTTCCCAGGGTAGCCTGCTCTTCATGCTCTTCCTTGTTGGCGCATTCGTCATGTCAAGCCGCTCCACACCCTCCATTCCGAGAGTGTCTGAGGATGTTAGGGTGGCGTCGGCGACACTGCTCAACAATGTGCTCAAGGATGCTGGTGTCAACGGCCATCCCAGCGGGGTGCAAGCCCTGGCGCCGCAGCCTTCTGGTTCCGCATGGATGGAGGCCTCTGGGTCCTCGGTTGGCCACATGCACATGAACGATATGGGCGTTGACAATGTCGCCCCGTCGATGCTGGCAGAGTTGGGAGATTCTTTGACTCGGCCTACAGAGGACCAGACGCACGAGCAGATCTTTTCAATCTCGGCCGCTCAATATAATGGAGTGAGCGACCAGAATTTCATGCAGAATGCTCCCGAGAGGAGCACCAGTCAGGGTCGCAAAAATCTAGCCGATGCACTTGCGGCAATGCGAGCGACCACCAAACAAACCGGCGCCGCCGATGTATACACCCGTTCCCTTCTCTGGGACCAGATCCCTAGCGATGTGGTCCGAAATTTCGCAAAAATGTTTGTGGAATGCAATAACGTGCAGAATGAGCAGCAATGCAATGAAGCGAGGACTTGAATGACTACAGAAAATATCTCACGATAACGATATGTCACGATTTTGGATTTTGAATGATTTGCGACTTGCACCTTTTAATCATTCTTTCCTTTTGGCAACTCTTTCGGTTTTTTTTCCTTTTCCCTTGGATCGATCTTCGCACATACATTTTGTTTACGCTCCCGCGTACATCAACCGACCGTCTAGCTACAGACAATTTGCTCACGCATCAACTATTTCCTTACTTTCCTTTGTCGCTTATCTTTCCTTGCTTGTTTTCCTTGAAATTGGTTCCGGATTTAGCGAGCGAGCGAGCGTTTGTATTTATCGATTGTGTCTCCTTATTCTCCTACAATATTTCCTCTGTCTTTCCAAAGTTTTCACTACCTAGTTTATCTTCAATTACACGTACTTATTTGGAGAGGAAGTGGATGGATGTATAGCCAGGGTCTGAAGCCATTCACAGTGAAGGCTTCTGGTCCAGTGAGTTTGTATTCTGTTGGGTTACTGTGATTTCACTTAATGGCAATTGCTCTTCTTTGTAAGCAGGATTGTCAGGGCTTGAGATGATGGTGGCTGGCGTTGGTGCGGGAGGACTCTCTGGAGCCATGGACACAACGCTCAGCAATGACGGAATGGGCTTACGGAGTCACGACCACATGTCGGTATGAATTATTTGATGATTATGGACACGATTCGTACAGCGTCTGGCAATGTTCGGACTTCCCAACGATTGCTCAGCGCGTTTTTCATTTGTCTTTGCTTAGGATTGTATTGTCGGGACGCAGTTAGGTCTTTAATTCAGGTTGAGCCTGATATCAATATCTACCACTAATTCCCGATCATTTCTCAAGATACAAACGTCTTTACCATTCTGCTGACCCGTGCGTAACATGCTTCTACAAATTCAAGATGAACGAACCTGCCGTACTCGCCCTTCCATGACGCCGTCTGTTCCCTCCTTTCGCACCTGCATCTACTTAAGTATGCCTTTACCATGAATGATTTCTCGAGTCAATACCACAGTCTCATACTTGAATAACCTTTCATGCCGTGGCCATCAGCTGTACCGTAGGGGCTGCACTCAAAAACTCGGAATACTTGTTGATTAGGTTGTCCAATGGTCTCACCCTCTCGCCACCACAGGCCAAACGAGGGTAGAAGTCCCATGCTGGCCTCCTTGGCTCCTCTGGAAGGCGCGCTCGCCGTCTCAAGAAGAAACCAGCATCGTCGCCCACGCCGCGGGTGCTGAAGTCACCGTAGGCAAGCAGCTCTACCGACGGCAGTCCCTCGTCGCCGAAGACCCAGCTCACGAACTTGAAGAATGAGCCCGAACGCGCTGCGCAGAAGGTGGCCGTGTCCAGAGCGGAAGCGGTGCCTGCCCGCACGATCCTGAATACTTCCTCGGCGCCTGACTGAACTGGGTCTTCCGCGATGGGCGCCCGTACATGTAAAATCTTCAAGTTTGGCGTATTCCTAAGTGATGGGAGTATAATTTCCTGCATTTTGGTTATGAGAGTCAGTCAAAAGCATACTTCAAGGCAGTAGTAGCATGAGCATCGCGAGGAGAAACATTGTCCTTACCAGTATATCGGGCCGGGCAGCTAAGCCCAAGCACTCCAGCTTGCCGAGTTCGCTGAGGGGGTTACGGCGCCTGACGGCGGCCAGAGAGCTGAGGTCCGCGATGCCCAGGCTGCCCATGGGCTCGAACCAGTCGTACGGCCGCTCGTGCCACCGGCGCATCTGGTACGCGAGCAGTCTCAGCGTGTCGCCGTGCGCGTCCGCCAGGGCCCTCCACAGGAAGTCGCCCGTGCGATCGTACTCGCACTCGGCGTGCATGTAGACGTTTTCCAGCCCGCCGAAGGAGCGCAGGAGCTTTTCGAGCCACGACGTCGCCCGCTCATCCGGGTGCATGCGGACGTCGAGGGTCTTGAGCCCCAGGGTGACGTCGGCCTCTACGAGGGCCCGCAGGAAGTCGCTGAGGTTGGTGCAGTGGCGGACGCCCAGGTAGTCGAGCTGCTCCCAGTCAATCGCGGCCACTAGGTCGTTGGCGAGTCGCAGGCAAAAGTTGGACAGCGACAGCCGGCGGAGGGTGGTAAACTTGACGGAAGACTCCAATGTCAAGTGCTGGACGCTGAGGACATCGACCACTGCCTCCTGGGCAAGGCGCCGGGTTGCGTGGTTGGATATGAAATCCAACTCCAGGTTTTCCAGGGTGGCATCGTTGAGATCGATGGTGAGCGTGGCCTCGTTCAGCTCGGCCGGTTCCATGAGGCCGATCCAAGTCAGAGACTTCAAACTCCGAAACTTGGACAGGCTCATGTTCTGCCTCGGGCCCAGGCCGTAGTGATTGCATCGACATGGGCCGGCAGTGACGAGGCTAAGACTCTGAATGTCCTTGTGGTGGAGCGTCAGCCAGCCTCGTGGCCCTATGATTTCATCGGGGATGCATGTTCCTAGTTCCCAGCTGTGTTGGTGAGATTTGTCAGCCTATGTTGAAGGAATTTCATGGTGTCAGTTACCAGTATCCTACCTGAAGTGTTCAAGGTTACCGTGGGCAACTTTTTCGAGATGAGGAAGCACCTGCTGCGCGATCTTGAGACCAATCGTGTCCACAGGCCCTTCCTCGGAATCTTCTATTAACGGTTCTTCACCATCAACGCTTTCCCTGGGAGTCGCGGCTCGCCTTTCTCCCACCTGGCAGTGGAAGCAGCGGTTGGGTCCGCGGTCCCACCGGTCCGGCCGCACTTCGATCAGCCGGGCGCGTCGGAGCCGGCCGGGGACGTGTGGGGCTGGACCCGGAGCGCCGGGCATGTCGTCCAGCCGGCTCGGCAGCACAAACCTGAGGGGGGCAAAGTCAAACACGCGCGGCGCCGCCACGGCGTGGGCTTTCTTTGAGACGAGGCACAGGCTTAGGACGTCACTGACATCAGTCAACTTTGAGCGGTTGTTGCATTGTTAGCTATCTGGTCATTTGCTAGTGGGTGTTGTTCCCCGACTAATACAAGACGCCCCATCCCGCTCCATAATATTTTCCATAAGTGTACGAACCTGGGCTAGAACACCGTCTAGGATCTCAAGGGGTAATCTCTCCAGCGTGAGTCTCTCGGTGGTCTTCTCCATCGTGTTGGTATGTCTTGGGAAATACAACAATCTCACATCAACATGAACACCAACATCAATAGGCACGCCTTCTTTCTGCAGGATGTCCCAGTCTTACTCAGCGTCAGCGGCTGGTAACTAAAGTAAAGTAAAGTGAGGTAAACAGTGAAGGCTTCTTGAGATACAAGCAAAGAGGAACAAATCTCACTGTTCTTCTTGTACTTTGGCGTGGGTGACTCATTCCATCTCGTCACGTGCTGAGAAGGATCTACTGCAGACAGCAGACTGCTGCCTGATACCATGCACCAGGTGTGTTCATCCTTGTACCGTACGGGATAGTCCGAGCCGTTGCCCACCACCACGCTTGCTTTCCAAGGAAATCATTCAACGGGAAGTATTCAGCGCCTCAGCGTCTCGAACTGGGGCTACGCGCACCAACCGAGACGGCGTACTGGTTGGTGATAAGAGTTTCCCCGGTCTGCAAAATCATTATGCGGAGCGGAGCGATGGACAGACCTGCTGCACTGGTTCCTAATGCGCTGCCGGCCGCGCAGCATTGGCATAGTCACGGCAACTAACAAGTTGATGTGCCCAACATCCACAACAGCACAAGGGAAGCGAATCAAATCTCGCATCACCATCCGTTACCAGCATGACTTTGTGCCATGCTGCATGTCTCATGAAGAAAAAAACCCCGCAGCCCGCAACCCCATGTGCCAACTGAGACCTGCGATCTGAAAATAAACTGCTTTTCGTTACGTCACATTTAATACAAGGCATTGTGCCCGTCTGGCCAGCTACATGGCATGTGAGACATCCCTAGTGGATGATTCGATAGTACAGTTCTACAAGCATATTACTCGTGACGTGCAATCCTGTCCCTGAGGGGGGTTTCGTACAGCGCCTCGACTCCTTCTACTTCGCCTTGCCACCCTCGCCAGGTGGGTCGTACTTTTCTTTCCAAATCCTGCATGTTACATGTCAGCCATGCGGAGCAGAGGTTGCGTTGCGTTGCGCCAACAGCCCGGTTCGGGACGCACGGCGGGCGCATGACAGCAAGGAGAAATCTGAGATGTGAGGTGGGAAAGAAGAGGGGGGCTGGGGACTGGGTGCATGTTGCATGTGCAACCACGTACCATGAATTGCCAATGGTCTTGTTCCCAGCCTTCTCGGCCAGTCGATAGTACCGGGCCGCTGCGAACTATAACGCGGTTGCTGGTCAGCCTCATATGATAGATCAAAAATGCATGCAGTCTCGTGGAGGGTGTGCGTGCGTGCAGGTCTCATTCATGCCTAAGCACGCGATGGAACGTTGGGCTTCTACGGGAACCAATCCGACGCGACAGCTGAGCCTCGTAAAAAGGCACACCGGTGAGAAAGACCATCGGTCTGATGACGCAGGCTGGATAGTTGCAAGCAAAAAGAAGAGAACCAACACGAACCTTGTCCTTCTTGCAGCCGAAACCCTCCAGGTAGCACCATGCCGTTTCGTTCATGGCATCTGCAAATTGCGTCAGACGTCGTGTAAATATCTGGTGGCACGGGACCAAAGACTTACCAGTATCACCCAGATTCGCAGCAGTCTCGTAATACTAACATCGAGATCAGTCAGTATCCAGCATCCCCCAGGGATCCCCGCTCGCCACAACCGATGAGCCGGGCCCGTTTTGGAATACGCACCTGCTTTGCGGCATATGGGTCCTTGGGGATGCCCCAGCCATGACGGAAGCAGTTGGCCAGCTCGAAAATCGCCAGCACAAGCTCGCCCTTGGCGGCTCCGCCCTTCTTAAGTCCGGCTTGAAGGGCCAGCTGCTCTACGGACGCTGCGTTTGACGCGGCTGCCGAGAGATATTTGATGGCGCCCGTCAGATCTGGTTCGCATCCCCAGCCGTGTCTGGAAAAAGAACGGTTACATTAGAAAAAAGCTCGCAAACCGACCGTGCTCTTATATCCAACGGTATACCGATGCTTACCTCAATGCAAGCCCGTACAGGACCTGGCTGAGCGGGTTGTTAGCACCGTCTGGGTTTGCCAACTGGCCAAACAGGCGCGTCGACTCGGGGAGGTTGCCCTCTTCGTGCAAGCGGATGGCCTCCTGGATATCCGCGTCGATGGCCTTGGACGAGACAACATGGCTCGCGCTTGGCGATCGGCTACGGCCCGCGATTCCTCCAACAGAACCCGTCCGGCCCCTTGGATCCCCGGACAAGGGTGACATGGGCGACATGGGCGACAGAGGCGATGCCGGCCTGCTTGTGGCGCGCTCGTTCTGCGTCGCCAACATGGTCGCGCGCTTCTCCCATTGCGACTCGGCTGCGTCCTTGTCCTGCGCATCGTTAGGCAGGACGATGTCCGGCAGGTTCTGGGGCACCTTCTCGGATGAGTCGGGCGCGCGGCTCAGGTGCAGCCGCTCGGAGAGTCTGCGGCTGCTGGCGCCCGTCTGCGACGCATCGGAGTGGCTCCGTGAACGATTCCCCGAGCGGAAGACGTCAAGGCTGCGGCGGGCCTTTGAAGGCTCCGGCCCTGCGGACAAGTAGTTGCTGTCAGAGGGGGGTCCGCCGGGCGGCTGAATAAAGTCCTGCGAGTGCGTGTCGGAACGAATGAAGGTGAAGTCGGATTCCTTGTACTGCCCAACTGATGGATTACCCTCAGATCCCCGTCGCGCAACCTCATCCTTCTTCTTGAGTAAGTCGCGTAGGCCCATCGTGGCTTGAGAAGGGCACCGATCCCGGCTTCAACGACTTTGTGACGTGCGATACTTTTGCTTCGTGTGAATGTCTCAATGGCTATAGACCAGTCCCTTGAACAAGAATGTGCAAAAGAGCGTCGTGTTTTCAATCAGGCCGAATGCTTGAAACGGAGCCCCCTTGTCAGCAAGGCAGCCTTACGTCGGCTTTCCGGCGCGACGACGGGCTGATTATCGCGGCGGTGCAAAGTTGCGCTGAGCGGCAGTGCAGCTCATCAGCGCGTCTAGATTCCCAGTGATTGAAGAGTAGATTTGTAAACTATAACGCGACAAGCAAACTCGAAGGACAACCGGAAAGCGTCCAAGCCCTCTCACTGGACCGAATGGCGACTTCGAAGCCTCAACGGTATCCAATGGATTGGAGAAGCCATCGCGGGGCAATGCGCCAGGATGGGGGCCAATTAATAGGGGTCTTAGCGCGCGTTACCAGAAGCAGATCTGCGCATTGATGCGTTGACGTGGACTGGGCAGATCTTTTTGTCGCTTAGAGCCAGAAGCCCGGCTGGCCTAGCCGATCGGTTCAGGTTTTAATGAAAGAAGTGGTCTGTATGGATATTGTGGAGGAAATGACGGGAACAACGATCCACTTTTACAACAGCATCTGTTACAGCACCAGCGACTTCACTCGAATTCTCTTTACTCTTATCACGAAATCCATGACAATCACATCGGCCACCTGTAATCCTATAGGAAGCTGCTTCTGTTCAACAAAATCCATATTTATTTTCTCTCACTAGACGCACTATTTCTCTTCGTCTTCTACAACGATGTTGCTTTTGTGGTTGCATTTCATAGATCCGTGAGCCGCATATGGCTAATGCAGGCACACGCCAGGATGCCAACGGGCCAAGAGTCACATCCAAGAACAATGCGTCTTGGACGATCCAAGACAATACTACTAGGCGCGCAGTAGAACAGAATAAACACCAGGCGCCAGTCATATGCGGGGAGAAATGCCGATATCGTATTCATCGGTTCCTCTTTCCCTTCATGATGGTGTCATGGGCGTAAATAAGACCTGGGGGGTATCAATTAGACAGCGAGGAAACTTTTAGGGTTTTCGAAATCGGAATCATCCGACTCGGCTTCGATGAACTCGGCTACCTCATCCGAGTCCACGTCGTCAGAATCGGCGGCTTCGTCGCCACTTGAAACATCCTCAATCATATCGTCAGGCTTTGCTAAATTCCGAAGGACGCTTGCCCTTTCGCGGTGTGGCAGCTTGCAGCCTTTGGTCCTACATCGTCCAGTGTTGCTGAAGTCGGGGCACTCAAAGACGTGGCGCTCAGTGCATTCGGCACCTCGGTCGCAGAAACCGTAGTAGCCAAAATCTCTGCATACAGGAGCACCTGGGGGGGCTTGAGAGTGAGTATAGACACAGTCAGGCTTGGCACAGTGCCCTTTGGCGTAGTGCAAGCAGTTCGGCACACGCTGAGGTGTGGCATCATGGGATAAGTCGCACGAATCCCCCAGAGGACACTTCCCGTCTTTCAAAAAGTCTCTGCATATCGCTACTTTCTCAGGCTCGTGCATGTAACGACACGATGGGCCTTTCGGGCATGATCCTAAGTTGCACATGGTTAGTAAGGGCCCGTATACGTACCGGGGCGTTCCAAAGAATCCGCGGTTCGGCCGCTCGATGGGTGGGAAAAGATATATTACCGGTCGTTGAGAAGGTCTTGCAGCGTTCGCCGACCTTCTTGATGACACCAGATCGGCTATGCTTGTCAGCCTGTTTGCGGCAACTGTACCTCAACACGTACCGCTGATTCTGAACAATTCTATTGGCAACCAAATTGCCGGTTTTGGTACGATAGAATTTGACGCCAGCGACCACTGCTACTTTAGGAGTGGCAGATGCCGAGTTCGTATCGCCTAGCACGCGGTTAGACATATGAAGACTCAACCCCATAATCAAGCTGACTGACTTGTAGATCTCGCTAGTTTCTTGCCACCGTCCATAACCTTGAAGACGATGCCATCAATGGTGATCTCGTTGTTACCTGTAGAGGTTCCAGGGTTAGTAGCAGATGCACTAGATGCAACAGCTTGGTGACCCAGAAACTGTCTGAATCGTAGCTTTTCTCGTTTCCGCTGATCAACCAAGTTTCGCTGACGGGTTTCCTCGATAGCGCGTGTCCGATTCTGGCTTTCTTTTTCGTAAACACTTGCGTTGATCAGTTGTCGATGGCGATCGGTCTTCGATACCCAGCTTGAAGGATCCGGTGTTGAGTCGGCTGGCGAGCCACTAGAATGAGATGATGCTGCCGGGGAGTTCAGTTGCAGGGTACGGTGGCGATGAACGGTCGGCGGTCGGCCGCCCCTATAACCTCTCTGATGGTACGGTGCGGTAGCGTGGCGATAGGTATTGTCTGCTCATGTTAATCCTTCATTCCCTCGGAAGTGAATCGAATTCTGACTAACGCCTATGTTGGACGAGATGCCTGCCTGGAGCGTGTAAGGACCCTGCCTGTTGCGTTTTATGGCGATTTATTTGGCCTATCCAAGATGTTAGAAATGCAACTCTCTGTCTGACCTCCAGAATAGTACTGACCTGCTAGCTGCCCGATGCGGGCGAGGAGCTCTTTATCCTCTTCAGACATTGCTGCGGGTATGGAACGCTTTTTTTCTGTCTGTTAAAAAGCTGGAGAGCCAGGAAAGCACCGCGCATTTACGCGGAGTATGTTATTATGTTGTGGATGAAAGAAAAGATTATGAGATGTGACGTGCCTGGTGCAAGTGAAGCTGCACTGTTGTGGCTTACTCAGCAATCAGTCGCCGGATAAGGTCAAGCAGTGATTGGTTCATAGGCCAAGTGACTGCAAGGCTGACAATATGGAAGACAAGACTCGCATCAGAGCTACAGCACGACCAAGCAACGAATCTCAGCAGTGTGCCACATTCCGTCAAATTTGATCCACTCCGGCTACGGGTTCAAGAAACCCTTTTCTAGATCGCAAACTAGAATCCTCCGCCTCCAACTATCCTTGAATCTCTTTTGCCTGCTCAATCATGTCTTCCTGGGATCTGCTTGAAGACAGAGATGAGCTAGAGCTTCACAAGACTCGCCTCCTCAACGTGGAGGAAAGACCGTTCAAACGGATTACAAAGAGGCTCGGAACGATTTCTACGATTGTAGGAAATGCTGCGCAGCCTCCACCCTCTCCCAATGCTGGCGAACAGCAGTCTGCCGATACACCCAATGAGCAGCTAAGATCAGACCTGACGCTCGATTTCGCTGCCTTCGATAGCAGCATAGCGAGACTACAATTCCTTCTCGACGCCAACGCGCGCGAGCGAGAGCGCTACCAAGCGGACCAAGAACGGATTGTAGCAGAATGCCAAGGGGTCCGGGCGAACAACACGCAGCTGCGCGAACAACTCGAGGCGGCACGCGCGACGCTGGCACAGCGGAAGAAATTTGACGAGTTGGCAGATAAAATCACTTCCAATCGACTGCTCAGGCCGCGGGAGGATCAGATTGCCAACCTCGCAAAGCTCGAGGAGGAATGCAAGGAGCTCGAGCGGGAGAGCGAGACATACAGCGAGACGTGGAAGGAGCGAAAAGACCAGTTCAACAGGATCATGGAGGAGGGTATGTTGCTGAGGCGACAGATTCGAGACGAGAAGGAAGAGGTTGATCGACGGGAGGGCATGAACGAAGGTGATGACGAAGAAGGAGAAGTTGACAGGGCTGGCCAAACTCCGCGGAACGAGCCCAGTGAAAACGCGACCCCCCGACCAGACGGCGATAGTCAGCTCAAAGTTGACGCTGACACCGCAGCACGTCCGCCTTCCGCGTCGAACGGCGGCAGGACACCCATGGGCGACACGCCAGCTTCGGACAGCCTACGCCCCGTTCCCGAGCACCTTAGCGCCCCCTCTCGCAGCGGCAGCCAGGCTCCTAGCAGGGGCGGGTCACCTATGCCTGCCGTGGACTCCAAGGGCGGCGCCGGCGAAGATGTGGAGATGGGCGAGTCCGGGAAGGACGCGGACGAGGATAGGGACAGCCCTGGGGCCGCTGCAGACGCGCCTGATGCGGAGGGAAGCAAGATGGAAGTGGATGAGTAGGATAGATAGGACGGCTACTGGTTTTCGTCTCTGTTACGACCTGGTACAATGGGATACCCACGAGCAGGAGTTCAATTCAAATGGTCATTACTTATCGTCAAACTGCTTCAGCAGCAATTACTTATTTACTTTGCATCCTCGCAGCCTGCTGATTTCGGCCCGTATTACCGTCGTCTTGCTCCTCAGCATGATTCCTATGAAGCCTCCGTCTGGGCTGCCTTGACTTCTGCCAGCGCAGCCTTGGCCTGTTCCACCTCCTCCTCCTTCGCGGCGCCCTTGTCCTGCGCAGCCAGCTGCTCCTCTAGTTTCGCGACGGCGTCATCGATGCGCTTCCCGAGTGGACCGAAGACTGCCTTTGTCTCCTCGACGGCGGTTTTCTGCATAGCAGCGAAGGTCAGTCATCATCCCAGGCCAAATATGCATCGTAGGCCGACTTACGTGCTGCCTCAGCATGAACTCGCCGTTTCCATCTTCGTCAGACTCGCCGTTCTTGATCTTCTCCTCGAGAAGCTTGACCTTCTTCTCTTGGTCCACCAATTCCTTCCTGTACGAATTTTCTTCCCGCATCAGGCGGCGGACGGAGCTGGTCGCAATGGCGAGTTGGGACGGTGGGGGCATTGTTTTTAAGTGTTGTGAGAGGGATCTCTATCGCAAGCGTCTTCAAAAGCGGCTTGTAGGAGGGGAGAGTCGTTGTCGGCTTCCTTCTGTTGCTTGATCCGTAGTTGCTTCAGTTACTTGGGTGAGAGTTAAAGCTGTCGCGGCGTGTCGATTTACTTTACCTGCCAACGTTTGGTGCTGGAGGACTAACAGTTCAGGCTGCACTTGCAACCTCCCTTGTTCCTAGTGGTGGGGTGTTTTGATTTATGGCGGGGCAGAGATGATTGCAAGGCGCGCTCACACGGGCATGGAGAACAGAACCCAATTATTTAGGCACAAGCTACCAGCAACATAGGCTACCTTAGCACCTGAAGAGAGTCCTTTCGACTAACTGAACAACCACTGTGGCAGGCAAACATTTTCAAATTCTCTTGCATAGTCTCGTTTCGAGCATATCTACCGTACAGGAGCCTTCACATTTGCTACATCAAAGCCAACCAGCCCAAACCATCAAAGCTTCCGAGCCAAGAGACCCTCATTTTCTTACCCTTCGTCCAAGTATCAGGATTCGATTATCCGCCTTTGGTATCTAAACGCCTACAACGCCTCCAAGCCGTGTGACAAAGAATATACCCAGAAATGCATCATGAACCAGGTGGCTCACAGGACCGGCGACTGTTTGATCGCAGCCGTCAAAACCATTAGGCTCTGGAGGATTATGCTTCAACGGCCACCGCAGGTGCACTGACTGCGGCAGGCTCAGGCTCATTCTGGTTGGAAATCTCGCCACCAGCTTCGCGCTCAGCCCAGTCACCCCAGAGTCCACGCTTTCCTCGGACACGGATTGGGTCACCAAGACCAGGGCCCTGCTCCAACTTCAGTGCGTCCTTGGTAGCAAGAACCAAACATTCAAAGAACATCTTCGTCGCTTCTGCCTTGGTCGTTTGGCCTTCCGTCACAAGGTCTTGGAAAACGACGGATGACTTCTTCCTCTTCTCTGCACTCGTAGCCGCTTCGGATCCGAACAGGTCGCGTAGAATGTGGACTGCGTGCTTAGTTCCCACCGAAACTGGGCCGCTATCCGCTGGATGCACGAGTGGCGCTGTGGTATCATCAAAGGCGGGCATAGGGCTGCCCGCGTCTCGGCCCATGTCGTCGTCTTGACCCGGGAAGAGACTTTCGTCAGCTGGGATATCCAAGACTGTGCCATCTTGAGCTATGCTCTGGTCTCCCGGACCACCGCCTCCAATTGTAAAGTCGGTCTCGTCACCGATCTCCAGGCGAGGAGACTTGGCAGCGCCATGATCGCTGCCAATGTCGGCGATTCCACTATCGCGCTTCCTCTTGAGCTCATTAGCTTCACGGACACTGTCTAGAGACAAAATCCCACGGAGTTCTGGTGCCCAAGCAGCGCTTCGCCCTTCCATGATGATAGATGAAACAAATCCACCATTCTTCTGCATTTCCATGAGGGTCAAAAGGAGAGGGTCTCTTGGAAGGAAGGATGCTGGCTTGATGATGTTCTTGCGGTCAACCTGCTGCTGCTTGATATGGGTACTTGACAAGGCAATCTCTTCGTCAGGCATAAGGATTTTCTGCTTTCGAGCGCGTTGTGCGGGTCGGCGAACGAGAGTGTGCTCTGCATCCTCCTGGGGCTCGTAAAGGTCTGTGTTGTGAGCCGTGTATTCGGCCTCAACCTCCTTCGCAAATTGCTCGTCAATGTCGGAGAGTGGAGACTCAGAGATCCGAGCACGTTGCATGTCCGGTGCGGTTATCGCAGCCATGGTAGACTGGTCGCCTGGGTTGAACTGGATATCGTCGTCGCCCATCTGAATGTCACCCTCCTCGTCTGCGATTCTGATGCCATCGTCGTCGAATTCCAGCGCAGTAGAAGCCTCCCGTGGGGCGTCTTTTTGTCGCGTCATGACATCGAGCTCGCTGAAGACATCGTCTTCAATCGGTCCAGGAGCTGGCGCGTCTCGGCCCATTTCAATGCTGGGATCGAGGTCGAAGTCAGGACCAAAATCTAGATTGAGGTCCAAATCGTCCAATGGGACCAGTGTGTCATCCTCATTGCCATTACTACCTTGTAGGAACTGGCTGTTGTCAAATTCTTCCTGAAGATTAATGTCACGGTTGTTGCTAGCGCGACCCTTTCGGCCAATAGGTGCGGCAGCCACGTCTTCGACTTGTGATAGTAGCCATGATGCATCGGGAGGGGGTGGCAGATCAAGGTTGTCGTACGGCGTAATCTTATCTGGCAAAAGAAGAGTCTCGCGGTTCGCGACTTGAAGGTGCACGGCCATGTCGTTATTTCCGGTGGACCGGAAAGCCTGGTTTGGTCAGTATGCGTATGATATGGGGCACTTAGGATAGTGGCGTACCATCTTGATTTTGAGGAGAGCCTCATTGCAATCATCCAGCAAATAACGCGTCTTGCGCTGGTAGATCCTGACGACACCAAGCAAAAGGTGGGCGTGAAGGCGCAGGCTGATAGGCCACTGGGTCGCCGACATAAGCTTCGCGACGCTGTTTGCTACATTGGATTGCAGAACATGATTCTTCGATAATTTGCTTCCCTGTTTGGCAGATGCCCAGACGGGCCCCAGAGCCACGTCCGTCACCAAAGCCTCGTTTGGATAAAGCATGGTGGTGGTGGTGCGAGTCCCAGTGGGACGTCGTTAACGAGCGATTCTTGAGGGCTGGGTACGATATTCGGACGGCGTTGTGGTTGTTTCCAGCAAGGTGGCCGGTGAGTGGTGGTGATGTCGGCGGGATGCGGCGGATGAGTAAACAGAGAGGAAGGACTGCGGAGCGCGTTGCGGTCGGGTAAACAAGCGGCGCCAAAATCGCGGCGGTATCTGCTTTACGCGCAGCGGGCACGGCGCAACGACATATGACGTGAATTGATTTCGCAGCTAAAAATCGCAGCGTGATTGCCTGATTATCGCGCGGCGACAGCAAGAGAGACGATGAGCGCAGGCGCGATTTGAAGCAACGTGGGTGTAGAGTCCAGGTTTGAGCGTCGAGGAGTCGGTCTTAGGGTGACTAAATGGCGTGGCTGGGAATCTGAAGAGTGGCTGCTACGTCCGACAAAGGTACCTCGTGTGGGGACCTCACCCTCCAGGTATCCGAAAGGAAAGGTTGAGTGTGGTAGTAAGCGCTGGTCACCCGGATTGGGATTATCCGGTTCCGGCGGCTCTAACAGACGCGTATATAGTGAACTACCCTGTAGCTGGCGTGTGCATCCTCTCCTTTCAGGACTCAGTCCTGTCCAAATGAAACAAGTATTATCCATTTTAGATTACAGTTTTGCTTGTAAGGTGTTACTTCACTCGCTCTCGCAGACTTGTGTATGCGTCGTTCGGACTGAATGATCATCCAGGCGCCAGGTTCATGGCGCTCCCAATGAATCATGATTATGTCAAAGAGTACGGCCGCTACCCATGCTGAAACATCAGATACTTTACAAGATTTAAAGAAGCAGCAGATTAATACATGATGGGATTATCCCATACGGATATCAGTTCAAAGATTTCCGGAGTAGGACGTGTCAACGCTAAATACGATATGTTTGGTCTGCGCGCTTCTTCCTCGAGAATAGCATTAAACACAGACATGGTGGAGTCCTGCGCCACAAACGGCACCCCTACCGGATATCGACCATTAAATGCTACGCATTGGTCCTTGCCCCCTTTTGGCGGCACTCCCTGGTGTCAGTTCGCGTCCCAGACTGGGTTAGCTTAATTATAGCTACATCACCACGTATCGTTCTCGACACTTTTTCCTCAACCTCTTATGATCATGTCAAGAACTACTTAAGCGCCGCCTGGATATCCTGCCTTTGTTGTTCTAGCAAGCCCAGAGTGTTTCCTGCCTGCCGAATCGTGCATACGATACCCCCATGAACAGCGGCGCATCCTAGCCAGCTCTAGGCTATGTACTCCTATGTCTCGCCTCAGCCTCTTCGACATCTATCGGATTTGATCGACAACCATGCAGCTACCGTGGCAAGGCCGTGAAGGGCCACAAGCCGACTCTCTGCTACCGATGACAAGTGTTCCCCAAATCGCCAGCCATGCAGTTCGAGACGAATCTCCATTGCCTTCTAGGCCTGCGCATCATGTTAGGACAACATCAGCCCACGCCCGTGTAAGCACCAACCCGGCGCTGCAGCTACATTCAAAGTGGTATTGACGTTTCTCCAAGAACATCGCAGAAGAATTCTCCTTTACGACTCCAAGTGAAGCTGCCGCGAAGCTGCGGACTTCATTGACACACGGCCTAACCCCCACCGAAGCCCTGAACCGCCTCCGCGATCACGGGCCTAACGAGATCCCGCACGATCCTCCCGAACCGCTGTGGCTCCGATTCCTAAAACAGTTCCAAGAGCCTCTGATTGCGCTTCTTCTGGTATCTGCCGGGGCATCGCTTCTCCTAGGCAATACAGACGACGCCCTGAGCATCACAGTTGCCGTGACTATAGTCGTAAGCGTGGGCTTTGTGCAAGAATATCGGTCGGAAAAGTCAATTGAGGCCTTGAACCATCTAGTTCCTAACCACGCCCACCTCGTACGTGGATCTGCCAAGCCATCGAGCTTGACGAAGTCATGGCCCAATGAGAATGATCTGCAAAGCGTTGGACAACCAGGCACGATCACGCCCGTCGACGATGCACTGGAAGCAACTTCTTCAAAGGTCATGGCAGCCCAGCTTGTGCCAGGTGATCTGGTACTATTCACGACGGGAGATCGTATACCGGCAGATATTCGTGTCACTAAAGCTGCTGATCTTACGATCGACGCCTCAAACCTTACTGGAGAAACCGAACCTGTCAGAGTAACGGCCGAGGCACGCTCGCGCGCATTTTACATACCATCCTCGAAGCAGTTTCCGGAAAATGGATCACTTACACCCAACGGAAACTACGACCACGACGCTGGTGACAGCAAGAATAACGTCGCCTACATGGGGACGCTGGTTAAGTCTGGACATGGACAGGGAGTTGTGTTCGCTACCGGCGGTAACACACATTTTGGCACCATCGCAACCAGTGTTTCTGGGACAGAAAGCCCGCGCTCCCCACTACAGCTGTCAATGGATGAGCTGGGATCGCAACTAAGCAAGGCTTCGTTTGTGGTGATCGGTCTGATCTCGCTTGTCGGCTGGTTGCAGGGGAAAAAGCTGCTTGAAATCTTCACGATTTCAATTTCACTTGCGGTGGCTGCCATACCCGAGGGTCTGCCAATCATCGTCACAGTAACACTTGCACTAGGCGTACATCGAATGGCTAAGCATAATGCAATTGTACGGAGGATGCCCAAGGTTGAGACTCTCGGCTCTGTTAATGTGGTCTGCACCGATAAGACTGGTACACTGACGACAAACCATATGACAACTACGAAAATGTGGTATTTTGGCGCTGGTGACGCACTGGACGTTGAGTCAGATAGTGATACGCTTGAAGCGAAATCCAATCAAGCCAGTGTGCGAATCTTACGGATCGGAAACATCGCTAATAACGGCCGCTTGGCCAGGAAAGAAACAGGCGCCGGAGCGACTGCTGTGTTGTCTTCTACCCTCGGCCGTGAAGAGCCCACGACATACACCAGATGGGTTGGACAACCGACCGATGTGGCCATGCTGGATCTTCTCGATAGGTTCAGGGAGCATGATGTTCGAGATTCCCTCGGCCCTCGTATCAGCGAAACGCCCTTTAGCTCTGAGCGCAAGTGGATGGGAGTTACCATCGGCGCGGATTCTAGGAATGAAAAGGACTTTGCATACATGAAAGGCTCGGTAGAAAAGGTCCTTGCCGCATGCGACACTTATATTGACAGCAGCGGACGGGAGATTATTCTTGATGCTGCCCGTCGTAAAGAAGCCCTAGCGGCCGCCGATGCGTTGGCTTCGAAAGGTCTGCGAGTGCTCGCATTCTCGAGTGGCTCAGTGACAAAGTCATCACGGAGCAGATCAGCAGCCGCAGCGCGCAGTGACACGCCAAACCTAGATCGAAGCGAGAGCCCGATTACTCAACGGCCTGAAGATATTTATAAAGGACTTACGTTCGCGGGTCTCGTTGGAATGAGTGACCCACCACGTCCCGGTGTAGGCCGTTCCATCCGACGGCTGATGCGAGGTGGTGTCAAGGTCATCATGATAACTGGAGACGCTGAAACTACCGCACTGGCCATCGGAAAGCAACTTGGAATGGCAATTGCTGTCCCGAGTGGACATACACCTGGACAGGCCACGGTCAAATCGGTGCTCAGAGGTGACGAGGTGGATGCAATGTCAGACGAGGACCTTGCGCAGGCTATACAGCATACGACCATCTTTGCGCGAACAAATCCCGATCACAAGTTGAAGATTGTGCGGGCTCTCCAGACTCGCGGAGACATTGTTGCCATGACGGGAGACGGAGTGAATGATGCTCCTGCACTCAAGAAGGCGGACATTGGCATATCAATGGGTCGACATGGAACCGATGTCGCCAAGGAAGCCGCGGACATGATACTTACTGATGACGATTTCTCAACTATCCTCCGCGCCATTGAGGAGGGCAAAGGAATTTTCAACAACATCCAGAATTTCCTGACGTTCCAACTCAGCACCAGTGCGGCGAGTCTGGCGCTGGTCTTCCTGTGCACGTGTTTTGGTCTCAAAACACCTCTCAATGCAATGCAAATCCTTTGGATCAGTGAGTCTCCAGTTAAAGAGGGCCATGAATTTGAATGCGTATGCTAATCTTATGGCAATAGATATCATAATGGATGGTCCACCAGCACAGTCATTGGGCGTGGAACGAGTGGATCCCGATGTCATGAACCGACCGCCACGAAGACGTGGCGACCCAGTACTCACTCCAGCTCTTGTCAAGAGAGTGCTCACATCGGCCTTCATAATTATGTTTGGAACCATGCTTGTTTATAGACACGAGATGTTGGACGGCCAGGTCACGAGACGCGACACGACGATGACATTCACTTGCTTTGTTCTGTTCGACATGTTCAACGCCCTCAGCTGTCGTTCCGAATCAAAATCTGTTCTTCGTGGAGAGGTTGGGCTCTTCTCCAACAGCTTGTTCAACTGGGCAGTGTCACTGAGCTTAGTGTGTCAGCTCCTTGTCATCTACCACCCTTGGCTTCAGGAGGTTTTCCAAACGGAAGCCATATCGCTGGTTGATTTAGGCAGACTCGTGCTTCTTTGTAGCACTGTATTCTGGGCGGATGAATTCCGAAAGTATTGGATATACGCGCGAAGAAGGATAGGATCGGGGTATAGCCAGGCTGTATAGGGCTGCGAGCCAAGCTCATGATCCGCTTCCCAACAAGAGGCGGGCTCTGTAATTAGAAGAATAGACACTTTACTGTGACCCAGCATGCATTATACTGGGTATTCTACTGCACGAGTGACATGGAGCTGAACCGGCTCTCTGCCGAGATTCAGGGCTCGACTTCCGTTTTACGACTGTGTGCTTGTGAGGACACAGTGGCAAATGGCGCAGAGATTGCCCTAATCAATCCAAAGAATAGAAGCACATAGATCTTTGATTACGTTCTGGATCTTTGATTTGTTTTTACTTTCATCTGCCAGCTGTCGTTGGTGTTTATTAGAGGAAAGATAAGGTAGCTCGCATGGGCTTCTGCTGTGGCCTCTAGTAAGACAGGTACGCCAATGGCCCACCGAGGTACCCTGCCTTGCCTTGACCTGCAGCCGGACACATATCCAACACCCCTCGGAATCGGCATCAACAACTCAGCAAGCTGTCGGCGCCCCTCACACAACGACGAGCTCGAGGAGCGATGCGCCTGCCAGACGGGCTTCTTCAGCGTCAATGTCTGCCCTCCCAAATGGCGTCCTCCACCGCCTGGATAACGACAATGCCGTCGTCGCAACCCCCACATATGGCCTCCAGGATGCCACCAGCGAGACCGAGCTGCGCGCCGCATTGGCCGCCCTGCACTCCCACGAGTCGACAATAATGTCACGTTTGGATGCTCTGATCGCATCGCAAGCCGACCTCTCCCGCGACCTCGGCCGGCTTGATTTCCTGCGGGCTGGCTTGGGAGCCCAGGTCATTGCCACGAGAAATGTGGGCAACGACATGCTCTCCACAGCCGCAGAGACGGCTGGCCGTCTTAGCGACAAAGTGAAGGAACTGGACCTCGAGAAGAGCCGTGTAGAGGACACCCTTGGCGTTGTCGAGCAAGTGGCGGAGCTCAAGGCTTGTGTCCACGGCGTTGTAGGGTCGATGGGGGCGCCGCAGGACTGGGAAGCGGCGGCGGCCTACCTCGCCCGAGCGAGCAAGATACCCGAAGAAATCATAAAAGGCAGCTTTGCTGCCAGCATTGTGCCGACGGTCGAAGTGCCCGATGCACCGTGGGTCACGCTTGAGAATGCGCGGGAGTCCCTATGCGGGCTCTTCCTCCGAGAATTTGAGAAGGCTGCCGGCGAGGGCGACGGCGCCAAAGTGACTCGATTCTTCAAGCTATTCCCGCTGATAGGTAGGACGGATGTCGGCCTGGATATTTATGGAAAATACGTCTGCCAGGGGGTCGCAGGTACCGCGCGAGCGACATTAAAGGACGGCATAGGAGGCCAGACACGGAAGGATGGGTTCTTCTACGCCAATGCTCTAACGAAGCTCTTTGAACATATTGCTCAGATCGTGGATAGCCACGGAGGTTTGGTTGAGCGCCACTACGGTTCAGGCAAAATGGTCCGCGTGATAGAGAGATTGCAGATGGAGGCAGACGTTCAGGGAGGCATCATATTGGACACATGGAGCGACGAACGCGGCATCGACAGGAGGCTCACCGACGTCAAGAGTTATCCCTTTTCGTTTCTCGTACAGAGTTTCCTGCCCCAACCGCCAAGGGGAGGCACGCCGAGAGTTAACTCCCCGGCAGTTGGAGGGCCAGCAGGCCGAGATAGTGAGGATGAGGGTGTTAACATGAAGGAAGTGGATGGCCTACTTCGGGAGATTGCTGTTATGCTGGGTCGTTGGTCTCTCTACACGCGGTTCCTTTCCACCAAATGCAAGGTATGTGTATACGCAGCTTCTCACCGGCAATTAGCAACTAACAATACTCAGGACCCCGAAACACCTGGAGATTCGCCGCTTAGCATTCCAGAGCTTCTGGTTAAGTCGAACCTGTACCGAAAGGTAGCAGCCAAGCTGACTACTCCTTTCAACGTGATGTCAACATTCTTCTTCCGCAGATCGGTGGAGAAAGCCTTCCAGATGGATGAGTATCCCAGCGGACTATCCTTGAGTCTGAGCAGGCCACTGGATGGCAACGCACCGTACATTATTTTGGCTGTCGATGATGTCATGTACATGGTCAACACGGTTATCCAGCGGTCGATTTCTGCTTCACAGCGTGATGTCGCCGTATCAGTTATTCCGACCATCGGACGTGTGTTGGAATCTGACTTTGTGGGGATGATACAGCGGAAGATGAGGGACGAAGCGTACCCGAAGCCGATTATTCAAGGCGGTTTCCCTCCTGAGGACAAAATTATTCAATTCATCGTATTGATCAACAGTCTCGACATGGCCAACGAATATCTAACAAGGATAATCAGCAGCCTTGTTGGCGGCTCGGATGAACAAGCAAATGGCGCCCCCAATGATGAGGTGCTCAAGGCCTCGTTCCCCTTTGAGCGGGATGTTGCTCTGGTTGCCGACGCATTGCGGACGTCAGAATCGAAATTTGTTGTCAAAACGACTGAGCTCCTGAACGAAGGCGTTCAAGTCCTTTTCCATCAAGTCGTCAAAGCACGACTGCGCCCCGTTCTAAGTGACACGTTCCGCGACGCAGATTATACGCTCACCGAGGAGGAGCTTGCAGAGATTGCCGAGCAGAACGAGGAAGACGAAGAGGAATTCTTGGATCAGGTACCTCGACGATTCGAACACGGCTGGGATCAGTTGATGAAGCCAATCGGACGGTTAATGACCCCTGGAACGTTCAGCAACCTCCTGAACAACACGGCGCGATACTTGTCCAAGATTCTGGAGAAGAGAATTCTCGGCTACAGTGGGAGGATGACCGCGTTGGGCGGCATCCGAATGGAGCGGGATTTTACGGGCATCGTGAATGTTGTGTCCCGGGGCGACTACGGCATCAGAGAAGTTTTCTCCAGAGTTACCCAGCTACTCATGGTGGCGAATATGGAAGATGATGAATGGACCGAGTTGATGGCTGACAGCGACGAGGGTGGCATAGAATGGGTATTAACAGAGGAAGAAAGAAGACGGGCAAGAAGCTTAGTACGAGGATAAGGTAACCCTCAATCTATAAAAATAAAGCTCTATTAATTAGGATGGTGATCGTGATGTTGCTCGTGGTTGTCAATCTGTGCCCTTGTGCACGACTTAAGTGCGCTGGTCCGCTGCTACTCTGCTCTACAGCACTGCAGCGAAAGGCTAGAAGAAGAGGTCCCTACCTACTCGCCAGCTACAGTCGGTTAGGTTTAGTGGGTTCTTAGGGGGGTGCCCAGAAGTCTTTTGCCTCGCCTTGTCCCTCCACTTGGTGTAGATTTCGTCACCTTTTTTTTTTGGAGGTGAAAGTACATTATACTACAAGTACTGCCTACGGTACCTTGAGGCATGCTGTAAGTGAGTGAGCCTGTGCTTCTGCGCCGAAATTTTCAATGAGTCAAAATTGCATATACCATTCATTATTTCCTGCTCTACTCGGATTTATTTCTTTTGGCGACGACAAGTAAATCCAGGAGTTATCTCTACTTTTGCATGATTACACTTCTATTCGCAAAGCCTAGTCCTGGTTTTCTGTCCCTTGGTTCACACACCGGACACATCAACCTGCCCGCTTACTGTCGTCTGCTTCGTACATCGGCGCTTGACAGCGCAACATCACGACTTATATCCAGGCGCCAGGCGGTACCTACACTTGCCTCCCAGGCCGCACACCTGACCATGGAAACACGAATTGTCAAGGTCCCCTACAAGGACCCGCTAGGCCAGTTCAAGAGTTCGTCGGATGTGTCGCGACTGGAAGAATGGCAGGTCGCATCTGAGCCCAAGGAAGCCATCGCAGCTTTAGCACATGCGGCGGAGTATCTGAGATCCAGTGACATACCTGTCGCTTTCCCTACAGAAACCGTCTACGGACTGGGTGCCGATGCGACCAGGACTGGCTCTGTCAAAGGAATTTATTCTGCCAAGGGCCGGCCATCAGACAACCCTCTTATTGTTCACGTTTCTGATTTACAGATGTTGCAAAACCTGCTCGGAGAACAAGAACTTCCAAATATCTACAAGCCTCTAATAGAACGTTTCTGGCCAGGCCCTCTCACTATTCTTCTACCAAATCCGCAACCGTCGCGACTGGCGCCAGAGGTTACTGCGGGACTTCAGACATTTGGCGCCAGGATGCCTTCATCGTCACTCGCTCTCTCTCTCATCAAATTGGCCGGGGTGCCCCTTGCCGCGCCTTCCGCTAATGCTTCTACGAAGCCATCGCCTACCATGGCGCAGCACGTAAAGGACGACCTAGAGGGCAGGATCGAGCTCATTCTCGATGGAGGCATCTGCCAAGTTGGAGTCGAGAGTACCGTTGTTGATGGCTTGTGTGATCCGCCGGTTGTGCTTCGGCCTGGTGGTGTGGGCATGGACGAGCTGCGCGCTTGTCCAGGCTGGGAGAATGCGGTCAAGGCGTACAAGGACAAGAGTGAGGAGGGCAAGGCAGCCCCTAGAGCGCCCGGTATGAAATACAAGCACTATAGCCCCAAGGCCAGAGTGGTGCTGTACGAAGCTACGTATCAGAATGGTTCAGAAGGCGTCACGCAAGCGGATATTGAGGCTGCGCAGGCCGTAATCAACGGCACTTCCACCACGGCAGCGGCTGGCGAGTCACAGAAGAGGATAGGCTTGATACGGACACAGCGATGGAAGCCTACTGCCGGTTTCGACTCCGGCGAATTTCAACCCCAGGTCAGCAGTGCCAACGGAACCGAGCCGGGGCAAGGCGACCATTCCGGAGAGTCATTTGAGATAGTCTCCAGGAAGCTGTTAGATGAGAACAGCCGTGACATAGGCGAACTTCTGGACATTGATTTAGGGAAAGATACTCGAGGAATCGCCCAAGGCTTATTCTCGGCCCTTAGAGCTCTCGACCGGCGGGGAGCGGACATCATTTTTGTTGACGGTATAGACGATGAGATAGACATCGCAGCAGCGGTCATGAACAGGCTGCGCAAGGCGGCATCTGATATTAGAGCATAAGCGGGTTCGGGGGGGGGGGGGGAAGAAAATAGATTCATTATGATGCTCGCGTAGTCGGCACCAGCCGACCTGACCACGGAGCTCTTTTCATGCGGCGCTCTAGTCATGATAGAAACCAAGACACACTGATTCCTGAACTCTCTCCGAACACAACCCTCACAGACCCTGCCTTAGCCAGTCGGCCAGCTTCGACTTACCCAGCTGGGCAAGGTTGTTGACACCTTGTTCGCTGAGGTCGATGCGGCCCAGTTGGACGTCTTGCGTGGGGGCCCTGCTGACCCTCTGTACGACAATGG
This sequence comes from Paramyrothecium roridum, assembly GCA_003012165.1. Classification (NCBI taxonomy): domain Eukaryota; kingdom Fungi; phylum Ascomycota; class Sordariomycetes; order Hypocreales; family Stachybotryaceae; genus Paramyrothecium; species Paramyrothecium roridum. The sequence continues at coordinate 43,941 of PXOD01000070.1, read as the reverse complement.
TAGGGTCGGTTTCGAGAATGATGCCGTCGTCGACGATCTCGTCAATGGCGAGGGAGACAAGGTCGTAGTTCTCCACGATTGTCCTCTTATCCACGGATTGCCTGCAACCCGGTGTCAGCATTCACCCACAATGACGATTGACGTAAGCGCAGCTAGCATGACGCACTTGAAGAGAAGGTGGAGGGAGTCTCGGATAGCAAGAATGGTGTTGTAGAGGAGGATCTCGTTCTCATCAACGCTGCCGATGATGTAGATCATGACATCCGACTCGAGCTTGTACAGGACGATTCGGTTGTCGTAGAGCACGATGTCGCCAGTCTGCTTCGCGGTCTTGTCCAGCAGGCCCTTCTCGAATGCCTTCTGCGACTTGAGGTCGGGGTACGGGTTGGTGGAAGTCTTGGAGTTGCCTGGTGTAGGGAGGGTCATGCTGTTAGCATTTCCAAGATCAATCGGCCCGTCAGGGACCTGTCATAATGCCATGGCGTGTACCTGTTGCGCTGTGGGGAGGAGAGTAGTATTTGGCGAGTATCCGGGATCCGTCCTCCGAGCTGAGGATCAGGACCGCCTGGACGGAGAACAGGGTCATTCCAGGAGACATGTTGGGCGGTGGTGTCGAGTAGTAATGGGATTGTGTCTGGATTGTCGTCTATGCGAGGCCAATCAACATACCTCAGGTAGCAGCAGGTGCTTCCAACGGCCCCTCCAAAAGCCACAGTTCCAATTGACAACGGGGCAACATTTCTCCGACACATCCCTCGACTTGTCGCTATCGCGCGTGCACGGACCCTTTAATTGAATTTGACTGAAAGACGCGTTCCAAAACCACTTAACGCGTTCTTCTAATGGAAACGCGTCTCAGCCTACCGGTACCTAGCAACTCTTTCCCCCACTATCCCCCTTGTCCCGCCAACCCTCAATATCATCCGCTTCACAAACCCTCACCAAGTTTGCGCCTGAAGCTTGCAGCATTACAAAATGTCTTCACCTTCTCAGCGCGGGCAGAGGAGTTCCCAATCGGGAACTCCACGACGTTCAGGTCGTCAGGCCCAAGCCAGCAACAGTAACAACCCTCCTCCGCCAACTGTTTCCAGCCCCATCTTCTTCGAGTCTTCGCCTGCCCCAGGGTCGCAACTGCAAGATGGCACGCCTATGCCAGATGTCTCTTCACCCTTGCGGCAGATGACAAACAGTCAAAGCACAAATGCCCACAATGCCGCGACTCCAAGCTCACCGCTACGACACATGACCGAGACCCAGACCGACGAAGACTCGCAGCGAACGCCGAGGGCAAGTGGCCTGGCAGGAGGTAAAGCCCAGCAGCAAATCGTGCCTTTTGAAAACACAAAACTAATTAGCAACAGAGTCTTCTCCAATTCGGTATGAGCCGAGCTCTAGCCCCGGACGATCACTGAGGCAGCCTTCAGAACTCCGCAGCGAAAGCAGTGGACTCTTTGTTGGCTCTCAACGGGGAAGTTCGGTGGCTTACAGACGAGGAGACATCAACTCGGATGCTCTGCGAACGCCACGCGCTGCACGACGTGTAGTTCTTGATGACACGGGCCGTGTTGTTCGAGAAGGCCCCGCCGATGGATCTGACGCCGCGTCCTTTGCCAACCGCAATCCCGATACATCTGAGGCGGATGCCCTCGGTGGACAAGGCCAAAGTCTCATTTGGGGTACCACAGTTTCCATTGACGACACCTTTGCGTCATTCAAAGATTTCCTCCGCAACTTCACCCAAAAGTACCGCATGTACCGTGACGGCCTTTCAGACGCCGATGTTCGTGCAGCCCCTGATGCCGAATCCAAGCCCTACTGGGAAGCCATGGAGAATATGCTCCTCTTGGGCACAACGAGGCTCTACCTCGACATTTCTGATCTCAACCTTTACCCTCCTACACGAAAGCTCTGGCACCAGATCCAAGCATACCCCCAGGAAATTGTTTGGGTCATGGACCAGTCTGTTCACGACTTGATGGTCGAGATAGCCCGGGCCGAGTCACTGAGGAGTCGACCATCACAGAGCAGTGCTGGTCAATCAGCATCTCAACAGAATGCTCAGAGCTCCGAGCCCGTATTCCCAAGCTCAGACCGGCCCGATGAGGCGGCCACTCCTCGTCCGCAAGCTGAGCAGCCTTCGCTTGAGGATCAGGTCTCAGCCTCGATCTATGTTGTCCGACCCTTTGGTCTTGATGGCACTATTAACCTGCGAGATCTTAACCCCGGTGGTAAGTACTTTCACGACAAGCCATGATGACGAAGGACTTGCTAACACAATGTTCAGATATGGACCGCCTTGTCTCCATCAAGGGTCTTGTGATCCGTACCACACCTGTGATCCCTGATATGAAGGACGCTTTCTTCCGTTGCAATGTCTGCAACCACTCAGTGAACGTGGGTCTTGATAGGGGTAAGATCAGGGAACCTACAGTGTGTCCTCGCAAGATTTGCAATTCGTCAAACTCGATGCAGATCGTTCACAATCGATGCTCCTTTGAGGACAAGCAGGTTATCAAGCTTCAGGAAACTCCGGATGCTGTGCCTGCGGGTCAAACACCCCACTCGGTTTCGATTTGTGTCTACAATGAGCTTGTCGACTTCTGCAAGGCCGGAGACCGCATTGAGGTCACTGGTATCTTCCGCGTTAGTCCCGTTCGTGTAAACCCCCGTCAGCGGGCCATCAAGAGTGTCTACAAGACTTATGTTGATGTGCTGCACGTTCAGAAGGTGGACAAGAAGCGCATGGGAGCTGACCCTTCAACACTTGGTGTTGAAGGCGAGGCTGAGAATGAAGAGAATGGCATCGAAGAGACCCGGGTTATTACACCCGAAGAAGAGGCCAAGATTCGGGAAACGGCCGCTCGCCCTGATATCTATGAGCTGCTTTCCCGGTCTCTTGCGCCATCAATCTACGAGATGGACGATGTGAAAAAGGGTGTTCTTCTACAATTATTTGGTGGCGCCAACAAAACCTTCCAAAAGGGTGGCAGTCCAAAATACCGAGGTGACATCAATGTGCTCTTGTGTGGTGATCCATCTACTTCCAAGTCACAACTTTTGGGCTACGTTCACAAAATCGCCCCCCGAGGTGTCTATACGAGCGGCAAGGGTTCCTCAGCGGTTGGTCTCACAGCGTATGTGACCCGCGACCCTGAAACACGCCAACTTGTGCTTGAGTCGGGCGCTCTTGTGCTGTCAGATGGTGGTGTTTGTTGCATCGATGAATTTGACAAGATGTCGGATGCCACTCGCTCGGTACTGCACGAAGTCATGGAGCAGCAGACAGTATCTGTGGCTAAAGCAGGCATCATTACCACGCTCAATGCGAGAACCAGCATCTTGGCCTCGGCCAATCCCATTGGCAGTCGCTATAATCCCGACCTCTCCGTGCCTCAAAACATCGATCTTCCCCCCACGCTCTTGTCTCGTTTTGATCTTGTTTACCTTCTACTCGACCGACCTGATGAGAGGACAGACAGGAAGCTCGCCAAGCATCTGCTATCGCTTTACCTCGAGGATAAGCCTCATTCTGCCCCAACCAACAACGACATCCTTTCCGTGGAGGAGCTCAGTGCTTATATTTCCTACGCAAAGGCTAAGATTCACCCTCAGATCGGCCCTGAAGCTGGCCAGGAGCTTGTAGAAAGTTATGTTGCTATGCGCTCGCTGGGACAAGACGTGCGTGCCGCCGAGAAGCGAATCACCGCCACCACTCGACAGCTTGAGAGCATGATTCGACTTGCCGAGGCGCACGCCAAGATGCGCCTGTCCGACACTGTTACTAGGGACGATGTTCGTGAGGCGAACCGATTGATTCAAAGTGCGCTCAAGACGGCTGCAACTGACAGTGAGGGCCGAATCGATCTGAGTCTGTTGACGGAAGGCACTTCAGCTGCGGACCGCAGGCGACAGTCCGAGCTCAAGGAGACTGTTCTCAGGTTGTTGGACGAGCTTACTGCCAACGGTAACTCCGTCCGTTATGCAGATGTCTCAAGAAAGGTCGGCGAGGGTGCTACAACGCCAATTGAGTCGGCTGAGCTTTCCCAGGTCATAGCGGCGCTGGAGGCCGAGGGTCTGATCACAATCACAGGCGAGGGTCCCAGGAGAAGCATCAGGAGGGTAACCAGCGTGCAATAGCCACATTGAAGATTCCACGTGTTTGTTTCCTCGATCATATCCGATTAGGGCGGATGGAATCATGCGGGAGGGCGTTATACGGGGTATGAGTTGATTGCAATTTGTCCAATGTTTCGATGAGGATAATGAAGTATACCAGCATAGAAGCTATAAGGAGATGATAATGGCATATTTAAGAAAAGCTCAACCTTCTTGTCATTATGCGTATGTATTTGGCGATTCAGAACCGGCCACGGCGTTACGCTGTTCAGTCAACGGTCCAAACTTGATTCTTTGGCAGACTCTCCAAAATAATTTCGTGAGAAAACAGCTTGGGTATCATGACCCAAATCCAGTCTCTCATATCGGGCCCAACACGTTCACCAACTGCATCCGCAAAGCTTGGATGGTCATCCCAGTACTCCTGGGCTGCACGGCGCATCTCGTCTCTCATTTCCGTTCTGAGCGCCAGCCACTCCGCCGAGTCCTCGTCGCGGTTCTTGGCTTCCGCACATCGTGTTGTCGCGTCGCTAGCTCCCAATCGCAAGGCCAGATGCCGTAGGCCTTCCACGACCGTGACATCAGCTGTGGTAAGCGGAGATGTGACAAGAGGCCGAAACGTGCGTACTTGAAGTGAGCTTGGATCATCGGAGCGGTCGGATGTTATGTGAACAAGAAGGGATTGATGAGTTGTCCCCTTCGAGTCAGCAACCGTCACATCAAACGCCATGTCGTCTTGCACGATAGCAGCATTGCCACTGTGCATTGCTTCACATAGACGATTACCAGTCTCATGAAACCATCTTTCTTCGTCCTCTGCAGAGCTCTCTTTCTTGGACAAGAGATGCTCCGAGTCCATGGCACGAAACCATTGCCCAGATGGCTCCAGCTTCAGATATAACATATCTTCCCGTATCTTGACCACACCTTGCCAGGGATGCAAGGCCAGGTTCGGCGCCAGCGGCCTGACCTTGATCTTGTAGCCAGGAAAAACGACGCGCAGTCCATGTGGCGTAGGTATGCCCATAACCAACCCATCACCAAACATGCCAAAGCGCGTTGCTTTGGTGTGGACATCATAAATTGAGTCGGACGAAGAACCAAGCAGTGACAGCGGCGCCCATCTGAAGCCTCTCTTCTGTAAAGGGTGGTCTTCGGTGAAAATGACTCGCGGAGGAATGCCCCCGAACTGATCGGCCAACTCCAGCCAGACCAACGCCATTCTATCCTCGCGGGTTTCAGCTCTGGCAATGCATCCAATGTCAAGATTCAATAGCGTGGCAAGACATAGTGGCTCATCAGCTGGTACTGTGACGGTCCTGAAGTATAAAGACCATTGAACCTCGACGAGAGAGTGCATGACGTGGTGACTTGGAGCAAGACGGTCCTCGATACTCTCCATCGGGCCCCAGACATGCACACGTTGGAGCTAGAAGCAGCAGTCAGCAGGGTGACATGCATAGCTGAGGGCTCGTGGGTGCGTACATCTCTTTTGATATCTTCGGCAATGATGTTTAGTCTTGCGTCGACCTTCGCGGCCTGCTCGAGCTGAAACGCAACGTGGTAGTCACAGACGGCACCGTCTGAGAACTGAAAGCATAGGGATCTGGATAGGGCTCCTTCTTATTTTGGAGTTAATAGATGGTCGACGATAATGCGCTCCATGACTTGCCTTGCAGTGTCCAGAGTCGTCTGAGCCATGATGAAGTTCCGAAGATGCGCAGCAGTATCTCCTCCGGAGAGGACTTGGAACTATAAGTAGAAAGAGAAGAATCAAGGACTAGGACGTGAGTAGCATTCGAATAGACATCGGCGATTCGTTCAAGAGCTATCCATTTCCCTTCAAGTTCGACAGGGCAGCACAGGGTATCGATCCAAAAGCGGTATTCCGAACGTTCGGCCGACGAGCCCATAGTCCTTTGAAGGTCTAGAACAAGACCCCAGAGGCGAGCTAGCTGACACTGCTGGATCGAATTCTCGTGTGGATTGCCAAGCCCGTCTGCCCAGACCTGTCGTTCATAAGCATACAGGAAGACTACGAGGAGAGCGACCAACACACATGTGAAAGAGCGACGTAAGGTGTGTTCTCTTTGTAAGCTTCAACGGCCACCGTAACGCCCCCGTTGTCGTCTCTGGAAAAGCATAGAACGGGGTAGGAGGGCGTCTCAAGAAGTATTCTCTCTACCTCCTCGACATCAACTGCATACTCGCCACACGAGCAGTTCGGCTCCGCGTGCGACAGCTCATACGTCCTCAGATCGATCTGGAAGGCTTTGCAGAACATGGAGGTGCAGAACGAGTGGTCCCTTTTGACTGCTTCTCTATCGAGCTGTGAAAGCGAGCATATGCTTGCCAGTCCAAGATGCATCATCATGGCGCGCTCGATTTCGCCTGGGCACCATCCCGCTTGGAGCATGTCTTGTCGTAGCCTCTGGCTCTTGCCGGCCTTTGTGGTCCAAATGAAAGCATGTGGCTCGGCCAGGGGCTGCACCGACAGCAGAGCAACGCTGGCAGGTTGTTGTCTACAGACCTGCAACGCGGAAGAGATGATTTCCCCGAGCCCAGCAATGGAGATGATGATCCACTCGTCAAAGTCACCCTGGATGCTATCCAGCATTTGGCGAGTGAGATGAAGACAGCCATGGAGGTGGTGTATACCATCGCCTGTGATATTCTCTGCCGCCATGAGCTCTCGAAGGCGTGGCCCAAGCATCTCCATCATCTTGACGCCATCCAGGTAAAGAGTGCCGTCTCGCTCAATGATTAATTCCTTCCAAAGTCCGGCAAATTGGCTCCTTGCGCTCTCTTCGACGAGGCCGGATCGGCGGTTCGGCCCTTCGTTAAGGCCATAGAGCTCCGCGGCGAGACCAAAATAGAACCACGACAGATACAAGCCCTCATTCTCGCCCTGAGGACTTGGGTACATCAGCTCTGTGTAGGGAATGTGGAGGTCGGCATCTGGCGAGCGGAGAATGACGGGAACCTTGTGAAGGGCGCCTTGACGGGCGGCAAAGGAGACGAACGACTTGCAGTCCCATTGTGGCCCGGGGACGAACTTGGTGATGTGTGAGATATCCGGGGCCTTGATGTCGGCTAAAAAGTCCATGGGTTCACCCAAAGCCAGACGGGTCCAAAATTTCGAGGATGCTGTTGGAGACAACGAGAGACGTCGGCTGCTCACGTATGTATGGCTCGTGCCAACATGAGGTCCATCGGTCAGCTGAAGTAGTGATGCATCGTGCTGAGGGGCCAAGCACAGCCCCAGCCCTCGTGAACTAGGACGCTTTCTGACAGACTTGACATGGGCAACGATAAAAGGTCCGCGACACTCGATGGACGTCCTTGATGGTTCGAATCCAAAATAGTACTTTGTTGCCAACAGCTGCTTATAGACGGCAGTCGTTCCGGCCAGCACATACAATTGCTTCACAAGCTTCACAACAATCCTGTCATCGCGACTCTGCTTCACTCCAACTCAGCACAGAAACATAGCGAGATTGACCGTGATAATTATGGTAAACTACTGGCTACATTTTGATCACAGACATAACCATAAAACATTCAGCCAAGGTCTCGCGAGAGCAAAAAAAGGTTCCCATATCTGGCAGCTCAAGAGCATATTCACAACCTTGTGTCATGATTCATTTTCGCTAGCGAACGACCACCAGTCCTACAAGCTCCCCTTCTTCTTAGCTTCCTTGGCAGCTTCCAGCGCGTCCCGCAAAGTGTCAACCAAGTCCTGCTCATCCTCCAATCCGGCCGACAACCGGACGCTCTCCTCCCTGACCCCGAACTGGGCCATCTCCGCCTTCTCCTTCGGGTCCTTGCTGAAGACCAACATGCTGTACGGGAACATTAATGTTACATGGCCTCCCAGGTGAGGGGACGGGTAGAACCCGCAACGATCATAGAACGCCTGCGCCGTCTCCAGGCTCTCAAACACAACCGTCAGGAGGCAGCCGTACCCCGGCTCCGGAAGCTCCGGGGTGCTCGGCCTGAGCAGCGCGTCGAAGTTGGCCTTGGTGGACAGGAGCGGCGGGTACTGAACCACGGACACGGGCGACTCCGTGTCCGAGATGCCCTCCTGCAGGAACCTTGCCATGGCGTAGGCGTTCCTGTTGAGGATCTGCGTCCGCTCCAGGAACTTTTGCGAGTTGGAGAGGAGCACCTCGGCATCCGAAGCAAACAGCTCGTTGTGGTGGCTAGAGGCGTACAGCAAAGACAGCGCGGCGTAATGAGGTGAGAGGGGGTTTAAGACGATGCAGCCGGCCATCACATCAGCCAGACCGCTGAAGGATTTTGTAAGCGAGGTGAGAACGAGGTCGGAAAAGGGGAACACGTCGATGTTGGCAGAAGACCCAACGGTCTCATCGACAACTAGCACGAAGCCGAATTTCTCCGACTGCACAACGTCAGCAGGAAGCCAGAGTGGTTTCAAGCCTTAGTAGGAAAGACTTACAAGCCTCTTCAGACGGGCAAGGTCGGGGGTCTCGAGGCCCGGGTTACCAGGAATCTCGACGAAAGCATAGCTGACAGGTCTACCCGCCTTGGCCTCCTCCCCCAGCCATGCCTCCAGCTCATTGATGCCAGGCTCGTCGACGGCGCCAAAGTGCTTCATCCCGTGCGGGCACTCTTCGACCAGGTGATGGTGCGTGTTGTGGAAGACGATGCCGATCACTACAATCGTCCCCGGGCGATACCTGAGCATGAGGTTGCTGGTGTGGTACACGCTGCCCATGCCCGTCGGGTACAGGTAGACGTCCTTGGCCGTGCAGGTCACTCGAGACGGGGCAACGGCCGCTCGGTGCAGGATGGAGCAGACGCGCTCCTTCAAGCCCTGGTGCGCAAGGCTCTCCGGCGTCCAGGTCGGCGGCGGAACCATCTGCGGCTCGAGGTACGGTACCTCCTTCATCCCTTCAATGTCTTTGAGGAGCTGCTCTGCCCCGCGGATTGAAAGGCCCAGGCCGGCGTTGCCCCAGCTGAGCATGATACCCGGCGTCTGCATCCTGCTAAAGAAGATGAGGTAGAGCCGGTGTTCGCCCACGTCTACGCACCGAAACTCAATGTCTTCGGGCTTCATGACGTGTTGCTGTCGGTGCTCGTTTGTGACATGCCCGCGCGTATACGGCCACATCTCTGGGTTCAAATACAGCATGACGCCTTTTCCTTCTTGATCGAGTCGCTTGGCGATTTCTCCTCCGAGCTACGATGTGACCGCGTTAGGAAACGACTACACATTGCAATGTTGGGGCGTCCGTTATCCTCTCATTCCTTTACTTACCATGGCGACATGTTGCGTGGGCGCGAACCGGGGGTAAATGTTCTTAATCCTGGCCATGTCCCGCATGTCTCCATCTCGTATCCTCTTCGTCACCTCCCACGTCGGTATGTTGGTGATGATGGAGTATGGTGTACAGGGAGGCGGCGCCTCCCCAAACTCCGACTGGGTAGCTAGAACTACCATGGTTGTGGTCACTAAAGTCTCCGAGTCGAGCTCTCGTTGTCTTCCGAACTTTTCGAGGCTTTTCACATTCCCAGAGAGAAAGAACACTGGAGCTCACAACGTGTGTCAAGATGATTTTCTGTGGTTTTAAGAGGACGGCAGAGCGCACGAGCTGAACACGAAGCATGTGTCAATTGCAATGTGTCATATGGCGCAGCGTGTGATGGAGCTGAAAAGCTAAAGTGCATGTTGGGCCTGTGACCCCAAGTCGAGGGGCGTAAGTATGTTGTGAATATGGGCCATGCTTAACAGAAGCTTTCGTATCGTACACTAGATGGCTGCCGCCACATTATTCCAGCCCAGACTGTGGAGCTGAATTGGGTTTCGAGTCTATCAAATGGAATGCAATTGAACAAACGCTCGATAACCTACACTAGTACATGAATGCGCTTCGAAACCAGTTTCCGACTAACCTTCACCTAGGGCTTATCCTACTAGCGGTGTTCCAGACAAGCCTGGTCCGTGGTCGAGAACGCGTCTTTCGTGAGCACCAGAGAGCAGCCTCATGTAACAGGGAATTAACTGCACACCCTCCCTTGTGCATTCCTCAGAGAGTTCTGGCTCAAGTCTGGCATGCAAGAGACACCACTGATGATCTATCACCACCATGACCTCTCACGGCCCTCAAATATGAAGTTGATTGCCACTGCAATGAACAGCGCGCCACAGAGAACGGAGGGTCCCCATCGGTCATAGTACTTGACAACTTTGCGATTACGGATTGCAAGGCTTCGGTAGAAGTAAATTCCGACTGAATAGCAGACACTTAGGATGGCTAGCAATGTGAAGATGCCCGAGATCCAGAAAGACGTCAGTGTGGGGTGTGAGCCAAAGTTCAGGAGAGTGACAGCAATCGTGGCAATGTAGGTCGAGTACTCAAGCTGGTAGACATGTTAGCAAATGCTTCGCATTACGACTATGTTAAACTGCAACTTACCCAACCGAGGAATGTCCTCTCAGCAGCAAAGTAGACCTTCGGCTCCACGCGAACTGGGACGTAGATCTTCTTGCCCGGTGGTGCCTTGAACTTCTTGTGCTGGATTTGTTCCGATCCGAAGAGCATCTGCTGTCGCTCGCCTCGAGGAATAACGCTTCCACGTGGATGCGGGACAACGGACTTGACGAGGTTGAGAGCACCATGGCCAAAGGCACGTCCCTTTGTGGTGACCAGTGTCGAGTAGTAATGCCAACCGCCGATGCGTCGCGCCTCCTCCAACTCGTAGTTCTCGTCGTACTCGTCATCGGAATCGTAGATTGGGAAATCTTCACTGGCATTGGGGAGCTCCACAGTCTGGCCTTCTACATCGGCGCGGCTACGGCCGTTGCCTTGCGAACTAGATTCACCATTGGTACCAGCCACTCGGGAGGATTGCGCCTCCTCATCATCGGAATCAATGTCTTCCTCCTCCTCGTCCGAAGTCGTTGTAGTGCCCGACAACCCGGGTCTTCGGATGCCAAAATCATGAGTTGGTGGCTTGCGGATGTCAACGTCCATCTGAGGCATCCAGAAGGGAAGTAGGTTGATGCGGTCTGGGAATAAGCAAGCCGTGCCGTGGATGAACTTGGAGAACTTGGGCACGGCCTCGACAAGGTGAGAAGAGATGAGCTGGCGAACCCACTCGGGAGGCTCCTGTCCCATCTGCGTCTGAAGCTTCACCTCCAACACTGCGTAAGGGAAGCGCACAATGTCTTCCTGGGGAAGCTGTGAAAAAGGGTAATCGATGCCGATATCCATGCGTCTCCAGTTGTCACCGGATCGGTCACGGCCAATGTTATCTTCCCGTACCATTGTCAGCTCGGTGTCCAGCGAGATTCGAACACGCGCATCGGCCGGCAGCTGGAAGGCTGTACGGTTATAAAAGGAGCGGCAGACGGGCTTGTAACCCTTCTTGAGGACAGAGTATTGGATTTCTGAAGCCAGCCTCTGGTCCTCAGCAATGGCCTTTTCCGACTTCTTGCCCTCTTTTCTTGCCTTCTCGAAGAGGGCTGCGGGGAGAAGTTCACCCTTCATGTAGGCATTGACATTTTTCTCCTTGATTGAAAATCGTGCCTTGACGGACTTCTCGCCAGTCCAGTCTTCGCGGTGGGTCTTGCGCTCGACGAAGATGGTCTCGTTTTGCATGCCACCATACCATCGCAGTCGGATTGCCTCTGCGCCTTCGGTTTTCTTCAAACGACCCTCGTAAAGATCCCACTTGTCTGGATTGTCGTAGTAAATGGACGTGATGGCGGAATCCTGAGGCTCAAACTCTTTGCTCGCATTGAAAACGAGGACGGGAAGGTGCTTGAGAATGATGAGCTTGAGCTCCGTCACATTGTCTGGATGAACCCAGTACTTGGTTGTTTGTCGAACGAAACTGGCTTGACCACCGCCAGCAGCACTGTCGCCCTTGACTGGGTTGCCACGGGTTCGCACGAGATCGTACAGCTTCGACAACTTAATAACGGATGCATCATAATTCTCCTTGTAAAAAGGCTTCGCCTTCAATCGGGTGTCGAAAGCCGGCCGCAGGTGCCATTTGGTCATTTTCTGAAGCGCATTAGCGGTCGTCAGGGTGCTATGGTGAGATGGACACTCACGTCATGCTTCTTGATGATCTTGTAGAAACCAGTGTAATTCAGCTGGACAAACTTGGCAAGATCGTGAACATCAGCAATAATGTCGCTCAGGTCTTCTTCTAGCAGCATGAATTCCTCTTCACTGGGTCCATCCTCGCCGGGACCGCGCTCCTTCAGCCGGTTGACGACGTCCCTAACCTCACGCTCGCTGACGGCAATGCGCCTCGAGATCTCCATGGCCTTGACCTGCTGCTTCGTGTGAACCTTCTCAAGCTCAGTCTCTAGCTTGGCCACGAATCGAGTCTCGTCATCCTCGGTCCACTCGTTGTTGCCCCCGGATTGGGCCTGGCCGGTGGCACGCCTCAGCTCCGTCTTGAGGCCATCGTAGTCGATGTAGTACCACTGGTACTCGCGAATGACGCTGGATCGCAGCTGCTCGCCGAACTTCATGACGATGGTGCCAGGCTTGGCTCGGAATGGTGTCGAGGTGCGGCGGGTGGATGTCCAAGTCTTCTGGCGAGTTTTGAGGTCTTGGACGATCAGCATGTGTGCATGGTTAAGCTCGGCTAGGACAGAAGGCAATTGCAAGCCTTGCGGGCGCTAGCAAGAAGCAACGAATGACGCGGACGAAGAGGCAAAAGGGCGCAAAAGAGCTTACTTTGGAGAAGATTGGATTTTCTTTCTCCGCACCCGCGCGCAGACAAGTGGCTTGAAGTACCTGGATCAAAGTGTGCCGGCAGGTCAAGCGGAAGGTTTCGTGGTCCAGTGACGGAACGGGAACGGTAATGAGAGGTAAACACCACGGGCAGTTGCCGTTGCCGACAGATGAGGTAGTACCGGTATAATGTATCTACCTTATTTCAGACTACTACTGTATGGTGCAGGTACTGCAAGGGTCTCGTTTTTTACTTAGCGGCTGTTCAGTGACGAGCTGGGTATAGAATGCTAGCGATTCGCCAATGGAAGAAGGGGCCTCTAGAACGTGGAGTGCCGTCATGACAACGTGCTGGGGGGAGCTTGAAGCTAGTGCTCTGCGCCTGGTTAGGTAGTTATTAGCGCACTTGGTGGCCTTGGAGGGACCCGAGGTGGGGGTATTTTACCTCCCTCGATCTCGACACAACAAGCGGTAGAGCAGGGTAGCTCGTAAGGAATGGTCCATACGACTCTTGCAGTCAAGAGTGTGTGTGTGAATGATCACGGCAATACTGCCTTGCCCATTCTTCATCAGAGTATGTGTGTAACTTTTTGGAGATTTCATACACATTGGTGTCATCATGGTCCTTATATGATGTCGGCGCATCCAGAACATCAAGGGTGGAGCGGAAAGCGCCTTGATTGGTTTTGTTGTTAGTGGACTTTTCTACAATTTTTTTTCTTTGCCCTGTTGAATTTGCCGGATGGCTCAATCGCTCTATTGGTGCTTGAGTTTAGGACAATTCCTCTGCTGTACCTTGCAACGTTCTAGACGCAACTCCTACGGGCCCCTTCAACGAGAACGGAGGTAGTAGTAGGTAAGGTAGTGTTCATTGTCCTGTGTACTCCCAGGTACTGTGAAGTCAGAACCATATCAAGGTAGCGCGTCCAAACACTTAGCAGGAGGACCCCGCAGTCCCCCTCCAACAAGAACGATGGTTCAGATTGATGATTCTCTGCCCGCGCGGGTCTCTTCAGAATGTCCCCAACAAGTCCGTGATATCCTCCATCATGCTTGGGGTCATGACCTGAGCGGCTTGAAAAAGCTGCTGGACGCTCCCGGCAAAGGTAGCGCCCAGGACCCCAAGACAGGCGAGACCCCGCTGCACGCTGCCATCCGAGCCTGCGGGCCGGCCGCACCAGACGCCGGCGACGACGAGGACGAAGAGGATGGTACCGTGGAGGAGGCTAAGGGCATTGTGCAGGAGCTCTTCTTCTCCGGCGCAATCTGGAACGACGTCGACTCGAACAATGAGACGCCGGGCTGCGTGGCCTGGCGACTGGGTCGCAAGTCGCTATACAACATGTGTGTTGATGCCGGAGTCCGCGCCGAGCTCCTCTTCGCCATCATGGATGGCTATGAACAGCTATCCTCCGGGTCAGAGGATGGTGATGTGACCATGGAGGAGGAAAACGAGGAGGTCACGAAAGCTGATGATGCGGCCGCAGAAGGCACGGAGGACGAGGTCTCCGAACCTAGATTCGTCCCGCCGAATGCCGACGAGAAGCCTGTCACGAGCGAAGAATACCTCAAGTCCGAGCTGACCTACGATGCCGACAAGCTAGTCGACTCCGACCTCAATGGCGTAATGATGGCCTGGGAGACGGACATTATGCGACGCTCCGTCAACGCCTTGATCCCCAATAAGGAGACCGGCAAACGCATCCTCAACATTGGATTTGGCATGGGCATCATCGATGGGATATTCGCTGAACTCAAGCCCTCCCGTCACCACATCATCGAAGCCCATCCCTCCGTCCTCCAACACCTTGCCAAGTCAGATGCCAAGTTTGGCCCGTCATGGGAGAAGAGCGGTCCTGAAGAAGGTGCCTACAAAGTGCATGGAGGCAGGTGGCAAGACGTAATGCCGAAGCTCCTTGAAGAAGGCGAGGTCTACGACGCCATCTATTTCGACACGTTTGGCGAGGACTATTCCCAGCTGCGCGTGTTCTTCACTGAATATGTGCCGGCCCTCATGGATCAGGATGGCCACTTTAGCTTCTTCAACGGTCTCGGTGCCGACAGGCGGCTCTGCTACGATGTTTACTGCAAGGTCGTCGAGATGCACATGTCAGAAGCAGGTATGGATGTCGAGTGGGAGTCAAGCAAAGTCGACATGTCGGGACTGAACGAGGAAGGCAAGGGAGAATGGGAGGGTGTCCGCAGGCGGTATTGGACGCTCGATGGTAAGCTCAAGGCTCTGAACTCGTTGTCAAAAACTCGTCTAATTTTCTGAAACAGAATACCGGCTGCCTACTTGCACATTCATGGGTTGAGAAGATCACGATCCTCGTCGCCATAATCTGGCGTTTGTTCAGCGAATGGACTCTGTACATTAGCCAGCCTCACGAACTGTCTTTGCCTGATAATGTGCATCTCCTATTTCATTTGCCGGATTTTCACAATCTTCGTATCCTCCATTATGTGTAGTTCTCCGGGTGCAGAATACCGGCCATGTTGCCCTCCTTCACACGCTTGAGGGTCAGGGCCGCGATCAACGCGGCTCCCACACCGCTGCCATCCTCGGCCGCGAGGATCTCCACAGGGTCGTCCTCCTTGGGGTCTGTCTTCTCGGGCCAGTCAAGGATCTCGCGCAGTGCTACGGCACCGCGTGCCTTGAAATGGGGGTATTTGTTAAATACGGAACCATCAGCACCAACGTGGCAGCTCTCGTAACCCTTCTTCTTGCAGATGGCGGCAACGCCACAAGCGGAAAGACGGGCTGCTCGGGTACCAATAAGCTCTGATAGGCGGCGGACCAGCTCGAGCTCAGGACGCGTGCAGGTTATGTTCAACTTGCTGATAAACATGTCGTAGGTCTCCTGCAGGTTCTCAAAGGGATCCCTACAAGGAAGTTAGTGCCTTTTATTAAATCTGGTTGGGAGCGATTGGACCTACTCTTCAACGGCAGACAGGAAAGAAGAGTCTAGCGAGTACGGCTTACGGAGTTGCGCAATATCCTGGCCCTCGAAAATGTGAACATTTTTGTTGTCGTGCAAATCGACCAAGACCAGGCGGAAAATTTCTCCCAGGTAGAGACCAGCAATCATCTTCTCGAAAGCCTGCTGGCCTGGACGAGGAGAATCCCTGTCGATGATCTGATCGAACGAGGTCCTGGGAAGCACCTTGTGCTCGTTGTCGAACGCACCCCACTCACAGTTGATGGCCATGGGGCAGTCGGGTGGCAGGTTCATGTGGGCAAGCTTGGGAATCGAGCCGCAATTCTCCATGTAAGCCGCATTGCAGCCAGTGCCGAAAATGCAGCCGATGGCCATCTTCGTATCTGTGTAAGCCGAAGCGATGAGCGTACCGGTGGTATCGTTGATCAAAGCCGTCAGTTTGATGGGCACGCCCTAACTGACTGTGAGTGACAACAGACAACAGCTTAGGCTAGGATGCTTACACGCTTCGCGAGAGCAGCCTCGAACATGGGCACTACGTTCTCATTCTCAACTCCCGCAATGTCGAAGCCCTTGGTCCAGCGCTGCAGAATGCCTTCATCGATGTAGTTCTGTGTCGCCGGGTAGGAGAAAGTAAAACCTAGAGGAATCGCATCAAGCTTTGAGCAGTCACCGTGGTGCGTCTCTACGAATTGGTGCAGGCAATCTGCGATGTACTCCCAAAGCTCGTCCTTGTTTCCGGTCTTAAGCTCTTCGGGCATGCGATACTTGGACTGAATGATGTCGAACTCTGATTTTTGGTCGGTCAAGGTGATTTCGCAGACGCGGAGGTTCGTGCCGCCCATGTCCAATGCAAGGAAAGTTCCTGTTTCGTGGCCGTCAGGGAAGGACATGACCCAGGTTGGGTTCATGGGCTAGTCCATATTATTAATTGGGTTCATGGTAGAGGGTTGTGTTTGTAGAGTCGACTTACAATGCTGCCGCCCTCAACACTAAGACCTATCATTGCATACAGTGAGCGAAGACCTTTCGGCTAGAAAGAACGAGTAGCATAGTACCTTTTGTGAGCTCATTGACGAAGTGGTCCGTGATTTGCTTGAGCTTCTCGGTAGGGACAGTGAAGTCCTTCTCCAACTGGCGGATTTGCTCGAGAAGGTCCTTTGGAATCTCCGTCTTGGACCCTGCCATGTTGTCTCGTCAGTTCATAACCTGGTCAAATGAAAACCCAAGAAAAGTCGCTCGTAGCAAAGATTCGACGCCGGGCTTGGACAACGATATTAAGCCAAAATGCTATCATAAGGAAGTGGTTCTTGGGCTAAACGAGAGGAAGGCTACTTTAAGAGGCTCGGCCTATATTCATGGAACGTGTCGAGGGGGGGCTCCGAGTCCTATGATGATGTCACGTAGCGTCTGGGAGCAGTGGTCCCAGTAGCAAGTCTCCGCACCCTACTGGCCAACAGATGCATTCAGGACCCCTGGACTGGAAAGTAGGACAGCTCCTCCACGGGTTGGATCAAAGGCATGGCTTGGCTTGGCTTGTACATGGGTAGTCGTGTTGCCACATGCAACAACGCAGTACGACCCGGGTATTGAAGCTCGAGCATATCGCGACATGAGATGCGCACATGCCCAACGAACGGCTTGCATGAGCTCCCACCAGAACGATCGAGAACTGGCCCTCTTCATTGCACATGCAATACTCAATGGCAGGCAAGGCGCTTAGGAAAAGCAATGGGCCTGCCTGGCGTAGAGTCACGGCGTTGCGCTGGAAAACAGAAGTTCTTGAAGCTCGAGTGGCGTCCTTGTAGCAGACAAAACGACGAATGGACGGTATTCTCGCCAATAACAAATCTCAAGAAGAAAAGGCATATTCAACATACCCTTTCTAGAGGGAGGCGGTCGTGGTCCGAGGCCAACCATTTTCTGTTGGAAGCTTTCGCGGGGTACGGCGGGGTTGTTGTTGCGGGAAGTCGGTAGGCGAACGGAAGCGACGGGTGCCAGAAGAACTCTCTACCTTAGCTATCGGGCGACTAAAGATTGCAGTGGCGGAATGGGCGACCAACTTTGCCAAATGTACCAGGGATGGAACCAAGTTGGTACGGCAGATTGTAGAATGCAAAAGGGCTGATGTGAGGTTGAGAGGCAAAAGTGTGAGGAGGATTTGGAAGTTCATTGGCACCACCACCTTGCCTTGCTGGACCTTAATAGATAAATCTGCCAGCTGCCCGTGATTCAGGTACCAGCCGGTGCATCCACCGCCTATCGATCGACAGGTATCCCAAGTAAGGTAAGGTAAAGTAAGCCACCAAGCATGCAATGTACCCCCTCCCACAGCTCGCCTTGCGTACTACATGATGTGGCCCAACTAGCTTGCTCCAGAGCCCTGGCAGCCAATACCTGAGCGGTGAATACTATCGCTAGTTCCAGCCATGGGCGTTTGGGGGCAGACCGAGAACGGGAGATGTTTTCCTCGACAACCAGAGCCGTAATATCGCCGAAGCTCGGCGAGACCCTTATTATTCACAGGCAACCAATATTGGCGCAAAAAATGGTCAAGGTGTGGCTTCTACCCACTCCAATGGTCCAATTGCATCCTCGCCCAATCCTACTTTCGCATTGACCTTCCAAGAGGTCTCGAGCAATATTCGTTAATCTTTCCAGCTTGCTCGACGCAAGTCTAAACGGCTACTGGACCTTGGCTGACCTCAATGTGGGGGTCCTTGAATGCCCCACATGGTGAAGTCGCATATGAGAGGTACCTCGAGGCCAAGAAGGTAGGTACGTACCGTGCACATTGACATGGGAGCGGGGAGCAAGTGGCCGGCAGAACGTTGTCCCGCGCTAGCTTCCACAAAGCTTGTGATTGGCTGGAGCTTCACCACAGCTCTGGGCTGCGAATGGCAACGTATGCCTTTCTGAGCTGGTGTCATTAGCAGGACTAGGCGTCGTTGTCGTCGAACTATACCTATCTTCCATAATCAGCGGCAACGCGCGATCAATGAGCGGCCGCCCGAACCCCACGTCAACATGAAGCCGTTTTCAATCGCAACGGCCCTGGCTGGCCTGCTGTCGACCGCCATTGCCAGCGTTCCTTCACAAAACCCCGGCACCTCCAAGGTCGAGCTTCCGGTCGAGTTCAAGCCTCCTCAGGTATTCAAGAATGCCAACTTGGTGCATGTGATCTCCGTGGAGAAAAACTACGTCAAAGAGCAAGTCAATGTGCTCATCGAGAACGTCGCGTCAGAGCCGCAAGATGTCTACTACCTGCCCTTTACCGCGGACCAGATGTCTAGAGTGGGAGGTTTAGAGGTTAAGGACCGCAAGGATGCCACTGCTGGACCATTCAAGGTTTCAGCCGTTGAGTTCGATCCCCTCAGGTAAGCATCAATTGAAAGCGATCGTCGACAGACCGAGCTGACACACATGTTAGCGATATCCAATACTACAGCATCAAGCTACCCGCCCCCTTGAGCGCTGGAGGTCAACAGACTCTGGGCATCAGCTTCTACTATCTCAAGGCATACAGGCCGCTCCCAGCCACCATCAACCAGGACGAACCCCAGTTCCTCGTCTACGACTTCTCTGTCTACGCCCCATCAGCGTACCCAACCACGAAGCAGAAGACCGAGGTCAAGGCACCCTCCGCGACAATTCCTGATTACACAACCATCGTTGGCAGCAGCGACGACGAGAAATTCCCCCAGAAGCAGGGCTCCAAGCTCACATACGGTCCATTTGGAGAGAAGCCAGCGGGTGCAGCCTCCGCCGCTCAAGTCAGGTTCGAGTTTACGAAGCCCGTCACCCACATGTCCACGTTGGAGCGCGATGTCGAGGTCAGCCACTGGGGCGGTAACGTCGCCTTTGAGGAACGATATACCATGTATCACCGAGGTGCCAACCTCACGAGCCAATTTAACCGAGTCAAGTGGCAGCAGTCGCAATACTTCAACCCCAACACCTTCGCACTTAAGGAGCTTCGTGTCCCGCTCCAAGTCGGCAGCGTAGATCCCTACTTCACGGACGTGATTGGTAACGTTTCGACATCACGTTTCCGAAGCAACAAGCGGGAAGCTATCCTTGAGCTGAAGCCTCGGTATCCCTTGTTTGGAGGATGGAAGTACCCCTTTACAATTGGCTGGAACTCTGACGCAGCCAACTTCCTGCGCAAAACCGCCAAAGGAGGTTACGTTCTCAAGGTTCCTTTCTTCGAGGGCCCTAAGCAGGTTGAAGGCGTGGAGTATGAGCAGGTCACTGTCCGCGTCGTTCTCCCCGAGGGTTCTGAGTAAGCGCATCCCTTCCAGTTGTATTGTCTGTTACTAACCAAGAGCAGGAACGTGAAAATCTACACTGGCATTCCCGAGTCGTCCATTATCGAGACGTCGATCGGCACTGAGAAAACCTATCTTGACACAATTGGCCGAACAACGGTGGTTCTCAGGGCGCGCAACCTCGTGGACGAATTCAGGGACCGCGACCTCATCATCTCATACGAGACCCCGTTCATTGCTACCCTGAGGAAGCCCATTGTTATCTTTGCCAGCACATTGGCTGTGTTTGTTGCGGCATGGGCGGTCGGAAAGGTTGAGATGGGATTCTCTACAAAGAAGTGAGATTCCAAAATGAACTTAGGTACATAGAGGAGCTGCTATTCTAGGCAGTGCAAGCAGCATTGAGCGTCATGTAAAAATGTAACATCATCTGGCATATGTGACTGCGCCTCAGCCTCCAAGAATTAAACGAGAAATCCCTCG
Organism: Paramyrothecium roridum; assembly: GCA_003012165.1. Taxonomy (NCBI): domain Eukaryota; kingdom Fungi; phylum Ascomycota; class Sordariomycetes; order Hypocreales; family Stachybotryaceae; genus Paramyrothecium; species Paramyrothecium roridum. Next base: position 23,418 of record PXOD01000070.1, on the reverse strand, counting down.
CCTCGGAGCCTGGAAGCTCGACGTCCCGTTCATTATCGATGCGATGGTCTTGGAAATTTCAGTCATTCACAGGGTCACTGAACGACCACGATAGACATGCATTCTCGGCATGGTCATTCCCTGCTTGCGTTGACGACCAGACAAGGAGAACCTAGCCTCGCGTGCCCTGCCACAATGAGAGGCTGCATCATCCCCAAAAGGCAACACTCCGCCCTTGGCGGGCTGGTCTTAACCCAGGCATGTATATATTGAGACTTCCTAGACAAGACAAGGAATCTTCTTTTAATAAAAGAACATCCACGCGTTCTCTAAGCCTTTCGTGTGGAGTGAGAGTTTGCGGTGCGTAATATGCCGATAGATCGCATACGATGGTGGGGGCGCGCCGGCTTTCCCAGGGATGGCTGCAGGACCGGCTCCAGCCTAAACGGAGACAGGGGCCTAGAACCGGGCACAGGAACAGGGCGAAGCAAACCTGTCAGCTGAGAGGGAGAACATTCAGGGAAATGCTGGTAAGCAAGATCAAAACTAGTATAAAGGCAATCGCAATACCTCCTTTGATGTCACTAAGCCGACCTACCGCTTGTTCTTGAGGATACCTCTATTCGGACCAACTTACACCACATCAACCACCGTTTCACGAAAGTGCCATTCACATCCATCGTCCCAAACGACCCAGGCTAGAACGTCCAGAACTTCGAGACAGGATGTGCTTCAGAGACGATCCTCGCACCTCATATTACTACCACCACGAGGAGGATCTTCCCGTGAGAAGGCATCGTCATCACAACGGCCACCACCACCATCACCACCACTCGCCACGGGTGAGCTACCACAGCGTAACACGGGAGTCCTACAGCGTCAGCCCTCACTCACGCCCACGACGCAGCGATCCAGTCGTGTACGAAAGGACAAGCACCACGCGGTATTAGTCAAGCAATTTTCGAGAACTTTCGCAAAAGGCTCGTGTTTGTCTGCTGTCGTGGACAAAGACGATTTCAAGGACCTGGGCATCGTCGGTGCGGAGTACGGAGTAATTAAGGTAGAGCGAGGCCGTTCAAGCCGAGGGCAATTCTTTTGGGAGCACTTTTGGGAAGGGGGCCGCCTTGCTAGCTGGCAATTGCGCGCCTTTGGGAATCTTAATGAGTTACAGAGCTACGATTTTGAATAGAGAAATACATTTTTCATTATTACGACGAGAATAACCATCGTACGAAAGGGTCCTCCTGCTAGATCGAATGTAGCGGAGCTAAGGTGATGGGACCACCATGTCTCATGGCGAAGGCCAATGAGGTAATTGTCTGACTTTGTTCAGGCTGTCAATGAACAAAGTGTCTTGATTTGATCGACCAGGGTCTGTAGATGGCGTCAACGGAATTGTTCTTCAGGACCGCGGGTCGCTATTCGAGTCTCCTCGGGAACCAACAATGGACGGTCTCATGGCATTTACACGTGCGACTAAGGATATCGAATGGAAAGGCCCGCGATTTGATGGACACGACGGAAACGTGTTGCGAGGTCCATCTGGCGGCCGATCATGTCGTAGGTAGGGGGGAGCAGTCCTGAGCCAACCGGCAGCAAAGGGCTATCCGTTAATGGCTTCTAGCTTGGGTACCTTAGTGGGGGAGGGGCTGGGTGGTGCATGACATCATGGCGCATTCCTGGCGCGCAACACCCGCCGTCGCCGGATCCTGAAGCTTTGCGCTGGCTTGGTGCTCCCAAGAGCACGTAGGTAAGTAATGGTACAGTAGGTAGCTCAGGCGAGAAATTTGAGGTACCTACATAAGCTCTTGTGTGAGCAAAAATGACGAGACGTTCTATGATGAGTCCTGTCATGTGCAGCTCTCAGAGAAGTACTTTGATAGGTCCCCTACATATAACAATCCCGTTGCATCACACGCCATGTGCTTCGACTTCTCCTTCTCTTCCCCGGCTGCCACCACAGCACAGCACCTCCATTTGCTTCTGACTGCCTTGAATTAAAATCCCTTGGCTGAATTACAGACTTCAATTAATTATACTCGAATCGCGATCCTCACGTGTATTCCCCTAGCTTTTGTGAGTCCTACAACCGTGGCCATGACTGCCCGCAGCAGGAGCATGTCGCAGTAGCTTGGTGTCCTAGTTCGAACGCTGACATTTGGAAAGAGTGCAGACAGTCGCCTTCCGCACGAACTATCAGCATCATGTAAGCCCTTTCTACAGTCACAGCATGTCGCAATGATCAGCGCCGCAATCGTGCCCGGTTTGCGCATCTACCATCGCCGTTACCGGGAATTCCGGACCCTTGCAACCCTGCCCATCCTCTGTTCCTTAGAACCATGTCTCGTTCCAGTCGAGACGGGTCTTTCTCTAACGCACTCTCATCCCAATGGCGCTACGCCCCAAGCGAGGCTGGGACTAACACGTCGTTCTTCCATAGGAATCGCGCGCTCTCCATCCGCTCAAACAAATCTAAACAGGCGTCCTCGTCTGGTGGTGGAGGCGGCAGGCGCGGCTTCTCTTTCAATTCCCTCCGGGGGACTGTTCAACCTGAGCTCTCCCGCAAGCTTTTTCGTCTCATCAAGTCGGAGAACAACCTCATAACGGCTCACGAGACAGCCGGCCGTGAGCGCGTCAATATTGCCACTCAGCTATCGGAATGGGGAGAGCAGACCGGTGACGATGGCATCAGCGACATCTCCGACAAGGTGGGTGTCATCTTGAGCGAGATGGGTGAGGTCGAGGAGGGCTACTCGCACGCTTTGGATGATTCGCGAGGCCTACTTAAGGCCATCCGCAACACCGAAAAGAGCGTTCAGCCTAGTCGCGATGGCAAGTCCAAGATCGCCGACGAGATTCAGCGCCTCAAGATGAAGGAGCCTGAGAGTGCCAAGCTTGTTGTCTTGGAGCAGGAGCTCGTCAGGGCCGAGGCTGAGAATCTTGTGGCCGAAGCCCAACTGACAAATATTGTATGCCAGCCTGATCCCTATCTGCAAAAGTGCGGTACCACTAACTACCCTCTAGACACGTCAGAAGCTTAAGGAAGCATATGCTGCCGAGTTTGCTGCGACCATTGAGCGGGCGGAGAAGCAGATTATCCTTGCTAAGCATGGCCGTCGCCTACTAAGTCTTCTCGATGACTCCCCGGTGGTACCTGGAGATTCGAGGGCAGCTTATGCACATGGCCATCAGGCTCGCCAAATTCTCAATGATGCCGAGGATGATCTGAGGGATTGGCAACCAGAAAACGAGAGTTTCTCGACCCCGATTCAGAGCCCAACCTCCAGTGTAAAGGGGAAGACGACGCAAGTATCGGACGTTGACGACACGGCGTCACTGCCGACCGCAGCTGCTTTACAACCACCTGATGTCGATCCCAACGTCAGGGGTACCTCTTCGACGACAGAGAGTGTGGCCTGATGAGAATCATGTTGGCAATTTGAAAGCTGCGATTGTGGGAAGGCTTGTGAGAAGAATAATCAAGGGGGAGGGGGTGTCCGGGTGTCATGGTTATTTCGCTACTGGGTGGGTCGTTCATCGCTTGTATGATGCTACTCCTCGTTATGATTTTATGAGGCTCGTGTTATCTTAATTGTCGAGCTGCTATGGGTTGTTCGTCAATAAACTTGGAATTCGATTATGACGCTCTAGCTCACCACTCGGTTGGCCATATAGATGCAAGGTGTGTGGCTATAGTCTCGTTGCAATCCCTGCGACAAATGACCAGTTGAGGCAAAGTGCCAGAGTGGTTAATGGGTATGACTAGAAATCATATGGCTTCGGCCGCACAGGTTCGAATCCTGTCTTTGTCGGTCTTCTTTTTGCCGCCAAACTCCTTTTCTACACTTGATAATCGCAGTGTTCATATCTTTCTTTTTCTTCCCCCATCTTTCCCCTTCTAGAGAGGGCTTGCCATTCTCTCTTTTTACACGACACGGCAGGCATAGACTTTATCTTGCGCGAGGTTGCGTTACCTCCTGTTTTGCCTCCCCAGCAGGGACGTATTAGTAGAAGTTTAGGATATGACATAAACATTGCTGGGAAAGCTACATTATTGATAAAGGCTGAGTTATAGACACAGGCCATGGAAATGTCCCATATGTATTACGCTATACTGACCCCCCCCGGGGCGGCAATTCCTTGAGATGTTCGGCCACTAAACAAAACCTTCGGCTCGTGGTTGTATTTATCGCTGCAGGGTAGGGAGAGGGACCCGCCGAGCTTCGAGAATTTGTCCCCGTACAGCTAAAAGCCCAAGTCTCGGCAATGTACATTTCTTCTGCGAGTAAGGAAACGATTTACGGAACGGCTGAAGATCAGATGCAAGCCGAAGATTCACCTGGGTAAAAATCCTCAGGGATTTTCCAACGTAATATGGCAGTGACAAGTGCAATGGGGCGCTATTAATTATGGCCAAGTTGGTACCCGCAGTGTTCCCGGCCATCGGGAGTGCAGGGGGCGGCACAGCGAAACTTCCCAGGGGGGGGGGGGCCACCTTGTGGTACCATGTCTCGAGCCTCTGCAAATATTTCTCGGATGGTATTTTCATGCCCATCTTCAGATGCACACTCTGTTCCCGGCTGCCATAGCAGGCCATTGACGCCCGCGTAGCCTGTTCATCGCCCATGTCTCCTTCTGTGTAAAGCTTGTACCACTACCTACATACTGATTTTTTTCTTTGCTTCCCCTGCCCGTCTCGCTCTCCGTTGCCGGCAGCGATTTTCATGTCGCTCCGACCAAGACTCCAGCAGCAGTGTCTGCATTATGTGCAGCGTCTGTCGCCATCCCCCCTGTCGGCCAATCAGGGGCTACTTCTGACGGCATGCACTAGAGCACCCACCTGTGGCACCGCCAGTGGTGCTGTTGCTCCCGCAGTCGCTGGCCCTGCGACGACCGGCCGCCGTGCAATGGGGCACCTACGCAGCCGTACCCCGCCCCCTCCATCCTCCTTCAGCTGCTCGCCCTCTTCTTCCTCCCCTCCTCAGTCCTTCGTGACCAAAACCGCCAAAATTTCATCCCAACGCACTGCTCAGATTGCTCGCCACTTGTCGAGTTCACCATCGCAAGCAACAATGGCCTCCCCGTACTCCCTCCGCAAGGTCGCGGCTCCCTACACCCAGGAGCACCGCGTCTACATTGAGAAGGATGGCGTCCCCGTCTCGCCCTTCCACGATATTCCTCTCTACGCCAACAAGGAGCAGACCATCCTGAACATGATTGTCGAGATTCCTCGCTGGACCAATGCCAAGCTCGAGGTAAGTTGATTCGCCTAGTGGCACGGCTTCAACCCAAACGAACCTGCATTGAGCTTTCGTTGCCAACTCGAAAGCTCGACTGTGCTATCACCCCCACCTGGACTTTTTCCCCTCAAATATTTTCTAACAACGAATTCTCTGCTCTAGATCTCCAAGGAGGAACTCCTGAACCCCATCAAGCAGGACATCAAGAAGGGCAAGCTTCGATTTGTCCGCAACTGCTTCCCCCACAAGGGTTACCTCTGGAACTATGGTGCCTTCCCTCAGGTTCGTCGATCCTATAAATCAGCCTAGCTGTCCACATCTGCGACTCGTGTTCGCTGCTCACACTCGATTAGACCTGGGAGGACCCCAACATTGTCCACCCCGAGACCAAGGCCAAGGGAGACAACGATCCTCTTGACGTTTGTGAGATCGGCGAGCTTGTCGGCTACACTGGGCAGGTGAAGCAGGTCAAGGTCCTCGGTGTCATGGCTCTCCTTGACGAGGAGGAGACCGACTGGAAGGTTATCGTTATTGACGTGAACGACCCTCTGGCACCCAAGCTCAACGATGTTGAGGACGTTGAGCGTCACCTGCCCGGCCTTCTCCGCGCCACTAACGAGTGGTTCCGTATCTACAAGATTCCTGACGGCAAGCCCGAGAACCAGTTTGCCTTCACCGGCGAGTGCAAGAACAAGAGGTTTGTATTTGCATGAGAAATTCTACAGAACACAATAACTGACAAGAAACCGCAGCTACGCTATGGATGTCGTCCACGAGTGTGCTGAGGCCTGGGAGCGCCTGATCACTGGCAAGACCAACCCCGGCGAAGTCTCCATGTAAGTTAAATCTCTCCAAAGTTGTAGCCACAGAGATCTGACGCCGTCTAGCACCAACACCACTGTCCAGCAATCTCCCAGCCGCATCGCCCCTGAGCAGCTTCCTCCTCTGCCCGCCAACGAGAACCTCCCCGCTGAGAAGATCGACAGCTCCATTGACAAGTGGTTCTTCATCAGCGGCGCCTCCGCTTAGATTGTGTTCTATCTTGAAAAAGGGACCAAAACTATTAAAAAATCACAGTTGTAGAGCTGCGAAATGTCATTGGGACTTCGCATAATATACAAAATAAGAAGCTGGAAGTCCACTATACTGTTACAGGTGTGATGTATCGTGTATCGCCGAATTCAACTTTCTTGAACCCATTGCCGCCCCAACGCCGTTGATGCCCTGATTTCGAAAGCGAGTACAACGTCTAGTCTGTAAGGTCCGCCGTCTTTTGGAGTTGACGAGAGTGTCGATCGACCTCCTCCACCAAACCCTGGATGTTGAATTTTTGACAGTTGAAGTTCATCTCCTTGCCATCCTCTACAGACTCTTGTTAGCTCAGCCTTCCTGTGGCAGATTTGATAGGCAACCTACTAAACTTGACTCGCACCGAGCTGGCTTCAGGAGAATCTCGAGGAAGAAGCGTTGCGCTGATGGACGTGCCGTTTGCTCGAGCTGTCGGGGGCAGGAATGTGAGAAACAAGCGCGCAGGCTTGGCGCAGGGGGAGAAGGGGTTGAATTTGGCCGAAACCTCGGTCATGAATTTGGTAATCATCTTGGAGCTTAATCGAAGAGCAGCGATAGAGCGAGGCGGGCGATCAATGGGCTGGTGCAGTGGTCCTTATGGCATTTCCTCCGTGGATATCATCAAATCCAGTGGATTTTGGATATAATCGGTTATGTGCATATATCACTGTAAGCGAAGTCATGGCCCACCATGCGCCAGAGTACACCTTTCGTCATTGCCTTGGAGCTGCCGACCAGATAGTATAACCAGATTTACGCCTGGCTGTTTCTGCTTTTCGATCGTCGCAAAAATGTCATTCGAAGGCTTGCAAGAGCGCCTTACAGCTTTACAAGAAACTACGACGCAGCTTCAAGAGCTCATCGACCGACTTGCGAATCTCAAGTTCGAGCCCGGCTCAGTGCCCCTCGATGCTGACGAAGAGAGCAGCGTGAGCGGCGAACTCGGTACAGAGATCAGTCAGATGCTCCGAGATGGAATGGAAGAGCAGGAACTGTTACTCGAGGAAATCAAATATCTGAGGCCAGAAAGCCATGAAAAGTCCAAGTTGGAAGAGGGCGCACAGCGGTTGGCGAAAGAGCTAATTAGGTGAGATTGCCAACCCACCCATCCTTGCCGTGACCTTATAAATGCAGTCTATTGATACAGATATAGCTCCCGCTTCTCTTTCCGAAAAGCTCGACTAAGTGCTGCCAAGAAGTTGAAAGACGCCCAGAAGCTGGAACGAGAGCTCTTGATCCAGTCCTATTCGATGCCGGTGTCAGAGACAGCATCGGCGCACGGTAGCGATGAAGCCCCCGAACCGCATCAGCGCATACGGCAGATTCACCACCAACATCAACAATACTCAAGCTTGTCGGAGGAGGACCAGCAGACGGTGGGGGCCAGTAGCAATGTGACGAACGCTCTGCGGCGCACGCATGACTTGATAGCTGCGGAGCTTTCGCGTAGCGAGTTTGCCCACCAGACTTTGACGGAGTCGTCTGCGGCGCTGAAGCAGCTGGACGAGTCGTACTCATCGCTGGACACCATGTTGGCGAGCTCGAAGGATCTCTTGGGCACACTACTACGGTCTCAAAAGAGTGATACTTGGTACCTGCAAACGGCCCTCTACATGCTACTTGCAACGGGCGCATGGCTTTTTTTCCGCCGGCTTCTATACGGACCACTGTTGTTGTTGGTGTGGTGGCCGTTGCGGGTGATGTTTGGTCTTGGTTCCATAGCTGGCGGTGCCGTTACGCAGGGCAAGACAAATCCCAGTGAATCGCAATTTGTGGAAGTACACGGTGGTGTACCAGTGAGAGGTCTGCCGAAAGAGGACTTGCCAACAGCTCAGGTCAAGCCTCCTGCTGGGGGAAGTGACTCTGAGGGAACTTCTGCAGAAGTGATGGACACGGTGAAGAAGGTAGTAGATTCGGTCAAGGAAGCAGAGGAGCTTGGATCGATTCCGGAGGAGCCTGAGGCTAATCCGGAACCAGTACCGAATGATAGGAATGAGGCAAGTGATACACGGCAGCGAGATGAACTTTGAAGCACTATATTGTTAAGCAATATATTTCATACTTTTTCGTTTATATACTCCTCGTTTTGAGTGTTAATGAGATGCAAGGACACTTGCTTCACCACCAACTTTTCGTTCATAGTTATGCCCCATTCCTCATGCTAGCCCTCCAGTATAATCAGATGTGCCCTTGGATGCTTCAGTTGCTCAGTAACCCTACGAAGGAGCGATCTGAGCAATGTCGCTAATCCAAGGAATGCCAAGCTTCTTCATCTCTACTGCTAGCTGGAAGAGATAATCCAGACTCTCGCATTGGGTCTTGGCCTTGTGCACGTTGTCGCCCCAGACGTAGACGCCATGGCGGCGGACGAGGACGGCGTACGTGTCTGGGTACTGCTCCATCGCGGCCTCCAGGTACTCGGTGAGGTCCTCCTCGTGAGGCGTGTTCTCAATGACGGGGATCCTCAGGGTGTCGTGGTAGCCCAGGTTGCCGGTCTTGCCGAAGCCGCGGCCGAAGCCTTTGATCTGCTCGATGTTGTTGATCTCAAAGACCTTGTCACGGCCGGGGCCCTGGGCCTCGAGCAGCAGGGTGACGAGGACGGCCCATTGCGAGTGGGTGTGGATGCAGCAGCCAGCGTTGCGGCGGGTGAAGGCGGCGAGGAAGAGCGGCGTGCACTGCGAGGGCTTGTAGGACGGCGGGGAGCGCAGGTAGGTGCGGTTCCTGAAGGTGGGCTCCTGGGCTTGGAGAGAGAGGACGTAGATGTCCGTGTGCTTCATCAGCTCCTTCTGGACACCAGAGGGTGCGAGGTAGACGAGGTCACTGCGTCAAGTTGAGTATGTTTCATGATGAGGAAAAGGGTCTCAGGTCGAGGGTGGCAATATGAAGTGAAGTGAGATGCCCGCATCACAAAAATGCGGCGCTGTACCGTCGCAATGTGATATGTCTGGATTCCCCTCGCCAGGCTCAGGCTCAGGCCCAGGCTTTGGTGAGGGCGGGATGGACTGAGGTAATACTTACTCGTCGCGAATTGAGCACCCGCCTCCAGTGCCCGTGACCCACCCGAGCGTCCAGAACTTGGCACATAGTGAGGGAATGAGGTTCGCAGGGTGCTCAGGGTCGTTGGAGGTGATGAGTTGGTCAGGATTCTTGGTAACCTGCTCCTCGTGGGACGCCATCGTGACGAAGGAGAATTCAAGAAATAGATTCTGTGACAGCAAGTGATGTCCACTACACTAGATCTAGGATGCGGTGATGTGGGCTGGCGCAGTGAGCGGCACCGAGTTCTTCTGAATCTGCGGAATGAGGCTCTTTTCACTTCTCTACAAAACTTACACTGAGATATCCGCAGATGGTGCAATTGGGCCCCGGTGGGGTAACTATCCACCCCGTGGGTAAGCCCGAGCATCTCATTGTCCGACAACCCAAACTCATTGACCGGAAGCCATGAGCATGTGCCTATGAGAGTAATCTCAAGGAAATTGCAAGAAGATTGCAAGACAATCGAAGCAATGTGTCAAACTACAATACTTTCTTGCTCGGACCCAGGAATAAAGGAATTGGCCGCAGCTGCACTCTCCAAGCTTGTGCTTGGTTCTCGATGCTTAGTCATAAAAGCGCATTTCGACAAACCTGGAGAGCACCGTAGGTACAGGACCTCAGGAATGGCGTGCAAATTAAACATGCAGCAAAATCACGGGCCAGTCCGCTGCCCTTGCGTTGAGTAAGACGTTTATCACAGTCGTAAGAAGCAAAGTATTGCAGCGAAAAGGAAAAAAAAAAAAAAACGTTGCCGTCAAGTACGAAATTTATGAGAGGGAAGAAAAAAAAGAAAGGATGAAGCGAATGACACATCCCTTTCGAAAATGCACGCAGCCACAAGACAAGAGTTGATGTGAAGGAAATATAGACAAGGATGTTGGGTGAAGCTGAGAAGCTACTGTACAAGCCGGATCCGAGGTTTCACGTTCTAGTCCTCGGTGCTGCCACACTGTTCTGTAGTATTTTGCACATCTTCTGTGCACATCCACTCAACAGAGGAAAAACACGGATGCTTGGCACATCGTAAATTTTTTTTTTTTTGCCACGCTCTCCATCCTTTGTTCAGATCTTCTTTCCTTCTTCCCTGGCGCATGAAGCTGGTGCCACCCGACCTCGTGTACAGTAGGAGTCGGAGCGGGCACATTGTGGCCCGGCCTATAATTATCGCCCCGAGGTACCTCAAGGTGTGTCGTCGAAAGTGCATTTGCCGCCTCTCAACAACAAGGGCCTCGTATTCATGCACAAAACCTACTTGCTGTACCCACACAAGGTGGGAGGCTAGGGGGAGATCAGGTATCCGCGCATGGCGGAGCACAATTGTTGAATTGCACTACCGGTACGGATGCTCTAGGCAGTTGAGCTTGCACATCTCTTGCTCTGACTTGCCCAAAGCTCTTTTTGATTGTCTGGGCGTTTCATTCGCTGGAATGTCGTGCTAGTCGACCGGTTCAAGTCCAGCTTCGGCTAATGGGGGCGCTGCCGGGCGACGATGCGTGGCCCAGAGCGACTCGCTGCTTCACCAAGGAACTCGGCGCGCTCTGGCCACATCCAAAGTTTACCCTCCATCCATCAGCCCGTCCAGCCAGCCAGCGAGGCATCGCATAGCACCATGTTCCAGAACCATCCACCTGGTGGCATAGTCCATTTCTGTCTGCGCATTTCGTCCCCCCTTCTCCGACGTCGATACGATCGATCGTCCCATTCGTCAAGCGACAAGGGTCTGCTCTTCGCGAGATTGGACAAAGGGGGGCCCCTTCTTGGCTGGGTTTCTGCATAAACACCTGACTGGGAAAATTCCTGGCCTACTGTCCCATTCTCCTCCACACCAACAAGGTTGGTGGCTTGCTTTTCCCGGCTCCCCCCCTTAGCCCCTGAGACATCTTGACCAATTGCCAGTGCAACCAATCGATTTTGGTTGGCAACCAGCGTTAGCGTCCGTGAAAATGGCCCCAGCAAGTGGACGGGCTTGGAACGTCATCTGGACCAGGGGCGAAACGGGAAGAGGGAGAATGGTAGCGAACTGTGGTAGAGAGGGTTGCTGGGCGAGACAGGAAGGACCAGTTCTGTTATGTTTGTTGCCCTTGGCCCAACGACAGATTGTAAACAAACAGTTCGCCTTACAGCGCTGCAGGGCATGGAAGACTGAGATTCTACCCAGAGTTCTGACGAACTTTTTGAGGAAGTTTTGAGCCTGATGCAGTGGCACTGAAGTCTTTTCAACAAGAGCAAACGTATGAGATGGCAGCGTCGCCCTCGGGGAGGCCCATGGCACGGCCCCGCTTGGCTTCCTGGTGTCACACCCGAACTGGGACGCTGAAATTGTGCCTCCTTGATCGTGGCTTTATGTAATTAAAATTGCCCATGTCGGCGCTTCCCCAGACACGCCGATCTGCAGCCCGGCAACTCTGCCCAGCAAGCCAGCAGCTCGCGCTGTGCTGTACTATGGTACCCTCCTGCGTTGCTCGCATTGACACTTGTTTGGACCGCACGCCCCGACCACCCGAGACGCCCAATCCAAATAACATTGGCCTGCTGATGGAGCCCGTCGTGGGTCCCCCTTGGTGCCACGCCGTGAATGGGACGAGACGGCAGAGACTACGCAAGGCGTAGGCAGAGGCAGAAGGTAAGATAGCGTGGCCCACCCCATGCCCCAGACTTTTCTGCCCGTCCTGGATCTCTTTTAAAGGCACGGGCTCTCGCGTTCCTCGTCCGTCTCGCTCTTCCCTTCTCCCTCGACTAGCATCTCTCTCGTTTGCACGCTCTTTCCAACGTCCATCTTGCTTCAACACGCTCGCTGTCTTTCAGACACCCAAAGCTTTAATTCGAACCTAATCTTTCCGTTCCGGATCCTTTAATTCATCCAAGATGCGTTTCTCCGTCGCTGTCGCTATTGCCGGCGCTGCCGTTGCCGCTGCTCAGTCCAGCACCCCCAGCCAGTCTGGCGCTCCCTCCCAGACCGTCTCCATGGACCCCGTCCAGTCTTCCATGTACGCCTGCGTCGATGCTTGCGATGAAGGCGACGTCCAGTGCCAGTCTCACTGCATTGCTGTAAGTATAACCTCGTTGTGGCAGCGAACAGCCCCCCGCGCTATGAACGACGCGTGCTAATTCTTCTCTTCAGGTCCCTGCCCCCAACGAGGACCAGGTCAACGAGACCACCAAGTGCATGGCCGAGTGCGAGCAGGGTAACGGCACTGAGGCTGAGACTGCCCGTTACGCCGCTTGCCAGCAGGCCTGCATCACCGAGCACTTCTACGTGAGCTCCGAGGGCACCCCCCGTGCCACCAACGCCCCCAGCAACGGCAATGGCAGCGGTAGCGGCAACTCCGACGACAACGAGTCCAGCTCCGGTGCTGCCAACCCCACTCAGTCCGGCGACGACAACGACAACGAGGAGGCTACTCAGACCTCTGGTAGCCCCACCGGCTCCGGCGCCACCAGCGCTCCTGAAGCTACTGAGTCCCCAGACAGCGGTGCCTCTGCTCTGGTTGGTTCCTCTGCCGCCTTCTTCGGCCTGGTGGCTGCTTTCTTCGCTCTGTAAGCTCCCGATTAGTATTGGGGTTTAGAGTGGAGCAGGAGACGAGACGTTACGAATACCAGACGAAGAAGAAGAAGAAGAAGAAGAAGCTCGGGACATTAACTCACAACCACATCGAGGTTGAGACGGAGTCCGGAGTCAAATAATAATGACCTCTTTGCGAACAACAAGCGCAAAAATCTTAGCCATTCTCCTGTCTATTTAGCCGGATAGTAGTAATTAATTACCAACGGACAATGCCTTCCACAAAATCATTTAGCCTTTTTCCTTGTGACGTCAACCATGAAATATCGAATGTTGCGCCGTAACCTCACATACCTGGCGTCTGCGTCTTGTAGCCGAATCAAGCGATGCGAGGTCGACAGGCTGTGAACTGATTGGGGAATGAGCATGTAGTGTGATAGGCCAATTGAGCACCACACCATTAGCAATGCTGTGGAGAGCAAACAACGACGACAGGGCGCATTCTAAAACAACGCACGGGCAATTTTCGGCAATTCAATGTTGTTGGACCTGCCCAAGTCGTTCAATGTAAGCTGCGATGCCATTGAGTAGACGCTGCTGGGTAACGGGCAACGCATGCGTTTATAATTTGGGACTTTGAATGGCATTATGGTTATTTTATCCTGGCGCACACTTCTTTGGTAATATTGGAAGGGAGATCAGCCAAGCTGAGCTGAGCTGAGCTGAGGTGCCGCAAGCCTCGGTTGGAAATGCCACGGCACGGTGATACACATCATTATCACACTTTCGTAGAGTTATCCTGTCCATGCTTTGGCTTATCCAGGGCGCAGACCTTTGTTTTTGATCAGAGCTTCACAACAGAACAAGGTGGCCTTTCCCCTTCTGATAGCCGATACCTTGCCAAAAGCCTTGGCACCGTCGCTGCGCCTTCAGGCCTTCCGCGTCGCCCGCACCGCCATCATTGGCCTGAGATACCGACAAGCACTGTAGTCGTGAGGTTGACGGGCGGAACCATGATTGCCTGCGGACGTACTCAGGGCTGACTGGGTGGCCTCTGCTTTTTTTTGTTCAGAGGCTGGGTTCATGGATAATGACACGTTGACACTATTCAGGTCCTATGTGTCCGCTCGTGTAAGCAATATACCGAAAGTAGCATTGTGTCAATAGCCTCGATTGTGTCTGGTGGGCTTCTGGAGTCTTCCATCAACTGCCTGGTGTGGTAAGGTACCCTCTATACCTTGCCTGTTACAATTTGTTCCTGGCCCGGGGCCGGCTCTGGCATATCTCACCTACCTTACCTTACTGGTACCTACAATAGCATTGCCCTACCTTAGGTAGGTAGACTGCCTACCTTATAGTAAGGTAGTCTTGGTCCTGCCAAAACAGAACAATTTGCGGAAACACCGAGTTCCTGACAGCGGGTCCAAGGCTACACGGTCGCTGTAACAAGGAGTTTCTGACTGGCTCGAAACGCTTCCGTTCCTCGCGCCATGTGCTGCAAGAACAACCGATGGGGCGGGCCAGCCCCTCCTCGGTGTCGTTCTCCGCCACCAGGTACCACCTGTAGCTTGCATGTGGCCTCCGCTGTCTCCAGCACCTCTGTCTTATGCCGCTTAAACATGCGTGCGGCGCCGAAAGCCAATTACATTCCGATTCACTGTAACCTGGCAGTTGATTGTACAGTAAATCAAGATTAGTCCAGGCATCGGACCTCTGCCGCCGCAATTCGTTGTGCATCTCATTGTCCGCTTCGTAACACATCCTGGATGTCCCACTTTGTGCCGAAGATGCAACACTGAGAAGAAGGTACCCCTCAGGTAGTCGACATGTACAATGCCTCCATTACCCTGCTGGTCCGGGCGGGTGGGAGGAACCTTGGGGAACTTCCGGCAACCCTGGGAGCTTTCCTGGCTGCTGCAAACACTAGTGCGGCCCCCGCATCGCCTCCTACCACCTGCTACCTTGCAACTCCGAAATTTTTGGGGGACGTTACCCTGAGCTTCCCCTACAAGCATCTACGTGTCCTCAAAAGACGGCCGAGCTCCTCCACTTCTAAAGCCGCCACCACCTCACCTCTCCCTCCCCTTCTTCACTCTTGGGTTCCCTTCCTCGAGCGCTGGGCTTTTCCGAATTGTCATCCTCGACTACCCTACTCACCTCTCTTGCTGTTGACCCCTTCTGCGCCGTGCGCTTGGTCTACTCTTCACAGCACTGCTGAAGCTTCTCAAACCCTCCAGAAGCCAATATGAAGTTCAACGCCGTTGCTGCCGCAGCCTCGGCTGCCCTCCTCGCTGGTGTCGCCCACGCCGAGGAAGCTGCGGAGGCTGCTGCCGCTCCTGAGCTCACCAACTTCACTGTGAGTTACACCGTCAATTGCCTGGCTTTCCGTGTCGCCATTGGAGACATTGGCCGGGCTCGTTGAGTATGACGATCCATTACATACTGACATACCCTGCCCTAGCCCACTTCCATCAAGGCCGATTTCCTCGAGCAGTTCACCGATGACTGGGAGAAGCGTTGGAAGCCATCCCACGCCAAGAAGGACACCACTGGCTCCTCTAAGGAAGAGGAGGAGGAATGGGCCTACGTCGGTGAATGGGCTGTTGAGGAGCCCTACCAGTACAAGGGCATCAACGGCGACAAGGGTCTCGTCATCAAGAACCCGGCCGCTCACCACGCCATCTCCGCCAAGTTCCCCAAGAAGATTGACAACAAGGGCAAGACCCTCGTTGTTCAGTACGAGGTCAAGCTTCAGAGTAAGTTTCGGCCACGTACCCAATGTTTCGCGACTGTGCTGGCTTGTACTGACTCAAAACGACAGAGGGACTTGAGTGCGGTGGTGCTTACATGAAGCTCCTGCGAGACAACAAGGCTCTTCACCAGGAGGAGTTCAGCAACACCACTCCCTATGTGATCATGTTTGGTCCTGATAAGTGCGGCCACACCAACCGCGTCCACTTCATTGTCAACCACAAGAACCCAAAGAGCGGCGAATATGAGGAGAAGCACCTGTCTTCCCCTCCCGTCGCCAAGATCACCAAGACTACCGAGCTCTACACTCTGATTGTCCACCCCAACAACACCTTTGTTATCAAGCAGAACGGCGAGGAGACCAAGTCTGGCTCTCTCCTTGAGGACTTCACTCCTTCTTTCAACCCCCCTGCTGAGATTGACGACGCCGACGACAAGAAGCCCGAGGACTGGGTTGATGAGGCTCGCATCGCTGACCCTGAGGCTACCAAGCCCGAAGACTGGGACGAGGACGCTCCCTTCGAGATTGTCGACGAGGAGGCTACCAAGCCCGAGGACTGGCTCGAGAACGAGCCCGACACCATCCCCGACCCGGAGGCTCAGAAGCCCGAGGACTGGGATGACGAGGAGGATGGTGACTGGGTCGGCCCTACCGTTCCTAACCCCAAGTGTGAGGACGTCTCTGGTTGCGGTCCTTGGACCAAGCCTCTGAAGAAGAACCCTGACTACAAGGGCAAGTGGACCGCTCCCTTCATTGACAACCCTGCCTACAAGGGAGTCTGGGCTCCTCGCAAGATCAAGAACCCCAACTACTTCGAGGACAAGACCCCTGCCAACCTGGAGCCCATGGGCGCTGTAAGTGAACCTCAGTCACGTTGCATCTGCAGTTGATTATTTGGTACTAACCCGCTTTTAAGATTGGTTTCGAGATCTGGACCATGCAGAACGACATTCTCTTTGATAACATCTACATCGGCCACTCCGTCGAGGACGCCGACAAGCTTGCTGAGGAGACTTTCCACGTCAAGCACAAGGCCGAGAAGGCCCTGGCCGACGCTGACAAGCCTAAGGTCGATGAGAAGCCCAAGTCTCCCTCGGACCTAAAGTTCCTCGATGACCCCGTCACTTACGTCAAGGAGAAGCTTGACCTCTTCGTCACCATCGCTCAGCGCGATCCCATCGAGGCTATCAAGTTTGTTCCTGAGGTTGCTGGTGGAATTGGCGCCATTCTTGTTACCTTCATCGCCCTCATCGTCTCCCTTGTCAGCCTTGGTGGCTCGTCGCCCGCCGTCCAGAAGGCTGCTGGTGATGCCAAGCAGAAGGCCAAGGAGGTCAAGGACAAGGCTGCCGAGGCTACCACCACCGGAGCCGAGAAGGCGAAGGCTGAGCTCAACAAGCGCACTACTCGCAGCCAGTCATAAGTGACTTGAAGGTGTGGTGCGTGTGGCTATGACTTGTACATCAGGTTTCAGCGCCGTTTCGGCCTGGACATGACAAGCGAGATATGAGGAGGAGGGATGAGAGACGAAAATCAACCAAGAATACCTAAGCTCTTCGATGTGTGATGTTGAGCTGCTACCTAGTCTAGTCTGTTACCTGCGATTTTTTGCCAATTTATTCAAGAGCATGGCGTATGTGTAACTCCAATGCAATTCATGTAACCTTTTGACCGTACAGAATTGATGCTGCTGTGAGATTAGAGAAAGTGCCACAGAAATCCCATTCTATGGGTGGTGACATCTTGCTCTAAAACAACCCTGGTTAACTGGACCACTGCAGTCGCTACGATTAACCCGATTGTCCAATCCTGCCTTCGCCTCGGCAAGCAGCGGCATCGGCTTAATGGAAAGCGTGCCGTTCTTAACCAGCTAAGCCGGCGTTCAGGAACCCCTCGAAGCATCCCCGCAAAAATCATTGTACAGCATGAAGTGGAGGAACTTTGCAACCTTTGGTCTTCGCACGAAAAAAACATGTACCTGATGGTGGCTAGCTACTTGTAGAGGTCCGCTCTTTGCCGGTACCCCCCGGTCCCCCGCCATTATTGTGGGATCAATGAGGTACCCGGCTCGACTGTGAGAGACGTAATGGTAACCGCGGGACCTGCGACGTCGCTCTTATGCCGAGCCGCAGTTAATCCCCCCCGATGTAAAGGGAGACGACTTTCTCGTGGCGCCCGGCGCCAGTCCGCCCATTTTTGTACTTGAACACCATCGCGAGCCAGCAGCGACCACATACACACATTCGTGCATCGACGCCAGGTTCACCATGCGTCGCCTCATCTCACGAAGCGTGCCTGCGGGCAATGGCGCCCGCTCAACCGCAAACTTGGCCGCCCGCCGCCCCGCGATACTCTCCGCCACCTCTAGCAAGACGGCCTCCGCCAGCCAGTCTGGCTGTGCTGTAAGGAGGACATACTCTGCCGCGGCGGCTCAGCCGCGACCAATGGGTGCGCTGGCGTCGACGGCTACCAGCTACCCCACGACGCACGAGAAGATCCAGGAAGTCGAGAACACTCCATACTTCATCGACAACAAGTTCGTCCAATCCAAGACCGACAAGTTCATCGACCTGCCCGACCCCGCCACCAACAACCTTATCACGCGCGTGCCGCAGATGACGGACGAGGAGATGAAGGCCGCCGTCGCCAGCGCCGAGAAGGCCTTCAAGTCGTGGAAGAATACCACGGTGCTGGCCCGCCAGCAGATCATGTTTCGGTTCGTGCAGCTGATCCGTGAGAACTGGGACCGCCTGGCGGCAAGCATCACCCTCGAGCAGGGAAAGACGTTTGCGGATGCAAAGGGTGACGTCCTCCGTGGCCTGCAGGTTGCGGAGGCGGCCGTGAGCGCACCTGAACTGCTAAAGGGCGAGGTGCTCGAGGTGTCCAAGGACATGGAAACGCGAACCTACCGTGAGCCGTTGGGTGTTACGGCCGCTATCTGCCCCTTCAGTAAGTGATTCGTTTTGAATAGGTAGAACGGCATTGTGCTAACGAATCCCAAGACTTTCCCGCCATGATCCCTCTGTGGTGTATCCCTATTGCTACCGTTACTGGCAACACCCTCATCCTCAAGCCCTCGGAACGAGACCCCGGTGCTGCCATGATTCTTGCTGAACTCTGCCAAAAGGCCGGCTTCCCAGATGGCGTTGTCAACATCATCCACGGTGCTCACCGAGCCGTCGACTTCATCCTGGACGAGCCTGCGATCAAGGCCATCAGCTTTGTTGGCGGTAATAAGGCCGGCGAGTACATCTTCTCCCGCGGCTCGGCCAATGGAAAGCGTGTACAGGCCAATCTGGGAGCCAAGAACCACGCCGCCGTACTGCCCGACTGCAACAAGAACCACTTCCTGAACAGCGTGGTTGGTGCTGCCTTTGGCGCAGCTGGCCAACGCTGCATGGCCCTGAGCACATTGGTCATGGTCGGCGAGACCAAGGACTGGCTCCCGGAGCTCGCAGAGGCAGCAAAGGCGCTCAGGGTCGATGGTGGCTTCGAGGAGGGCGCCGACCTCGGCCCAGTCATTTCACCCCATAGCAAGGAGCGCATCCTGAGCCTGATTGATAGTGCCGAGCAGGAGGGCGCTACGATCCTGCTAGACGGCCGTGGCTTCAAATCCGAGAAGTACCCGAACGGCAACTTTGTCGGCCCTACCATTATCTCAAACGTGACCCCAGATATGAAGTGCTATCGAGAGGAGATCTTCGGACCGGTGCTGGTCTGCCTGAACTCGGAAACTATCGACGACGCGATCGAGCTGATCAACAGCAACGAGTACGGCAACGGCGTCGCCATCTTCACCCGCTCCGGCGCCACGGCCGAGACGTTCCGCAAGAACATCGAGGCCGGCCAGGTCGGCATCAACGTCCCCATCCCCGTGCCCCTGGCCATGTTCTCCTTCACCGGCAACAAGAAGAGCATCGCCGGCGGCGGCGCGAGCACCTTCTACGGCAAGCCCGGCATCAACTTCTACACGCAGCTGAAGACGGTGACGGCGCTGTGGCAGAGCGCGGACGCGGTGGCGAAGAAGGCATCCGTTCACATGCCCACTATGCAGTAAATGGGAAAGGAGGGAAGATGGGGGCTGGAAGGGGTTGGCGGAGTTTGTCCTTAACTTGCATCTGTGGGATTAAATGGAAAAATCTAGCATGTCTATTACACTACTCTCGGAGATCGCACACATCATTTCGAGTTTCCCGACTTATCCTATTATTCTGTCCAAAACGCATGAGTTGTCTATTCCATACATGATGGAGAACGACAGCCCTGTGATTCGGTGATGGAGCGTATCGACGAGTCGTTATTGATGCATTATGTGGTGGTATATGAAAAGGAAGGCGAATAACAAGATCTAAAGTGCGAGAAATCCCGGAGAGGGTAGGGGGTGGATGTTCACTCTGAGAAATATCACATCGGGGGTAGCAATGAGTTTCAAAGCTAGATCAAACTCACATAATGAAAACGTGACAAAAAAAAAAGAACAAGAGAACATTCCTGTGTTCTCTCGGATTCCAACTGCCATGCTTTCTGGAATTTATGGCTTTTACGAACACATATTTGAGCATTGATAACAAATACATTCAATCACGAAGGATTCACGTCACGTGTGGAGTGATCATAGGCAGTTAACAGTATATGTTTCCAGTGTTGGTCTTGATCGTCAACATAAACAGGGTTTGTAGGAACCTAAACACGATCGAAGGCTTCCCTTGGCGCCCCCTTGCCATCTATTATGAGGGCAAGAAGCGATTAAATAATCCAAATAATCGGTGATGCTTACCGCTCTGTACGCAGGAAAGACGAGCAAAAAGACTCCTGAGCTCCCCTGCAATGACGTGAAAAAGCGAAGACTCCTCTAATATGCTCCACCACACCCATAGCCTCATCAATTTCCTCTCATCTCGTCATCTCAACTCATTCAGGCTTCCGACTAGGTATTTGCATAAAGCCGTTGTAGTACGTGTCAAGCCATCTGGCAGCCTCCACACCGGAGTTGTCGACGCTGGATTCCCACCGCCCGACGGAGCCGACGTAGCCGTCGGGTCGCACGTTGACAATGGCCACCTCGCTCGGACCCAGGCTGCCGAGCCATTTGTTAGTGCAGAGCGATCCTCTCGTGTCTTGCTCGGGGATGTCGTCCAAGTAGAAAGTCCAGCGGCTGTCCTGCAACAGCGGCGGCAGATCTGAAATTTCAACCTCAGACTTTGGCATGGTTGCTAGGGAGTGATATTAGCCTGGTTCTGAGTCGTCGCAGACCTCTGAGTGAAGCTGTGACTTACTTATTAATGCAAAGGTGAAGAGGTGGCTGACTGCTGTGTAGCGCTCAGGCCGCACGTATATGTCCTCGGGTGCCGCCGGTCTCGGCTGAGCGGCGTATGAGGCACTAGCGGCAGCAGAAAGTTGACTGATAAAAGAGTTGGTCGACGCAATGGCCTGGCAGAATGTCTGGAGGAAGGGACCCGCTTGTTGAACATCCCAGGTGAGTATATATATACGGAACTGGCCCAACATGGGAATGTCGAGTTGAATATCCACTGGGTTCGAGTCAATGTACCGAGTCACCTTGGCAGGGGGGAGTAAACAGCCCGGTTTGGCATCGCCCATGGCATAAGGAATCTCTGCATTGACGGCCTGGTTGATTGGGCTGGTGCCGTACTCGGCACCAATGCCGGAGATGAAGCGAACGTTTGTGCGGAAGTTGTCGGCCAAGGCAAGAGCATCGCCACCAGCAATCTGGTTCGCGTGCTCATAGTCGAAATTCACCAGGTCCAGCGCAATCTTACGGCGCTCTCCTTCGTAGCTTGCCAACAGCCCTGGCTTTGCCAGCCCACGGACAGAAAGGTTGAGTTTCCAGGCCAAATTCCAGGAGTCATGCATGGAGGTATTCATGCCTTGGGCGGATTTAGGGGTATGCGTGTGACTGGCATCACCAGCCAAGAATGCCCTTCCATGGGTGTCGGAGAAAGCGCTGGCAACGCGCTGGCCAACCTTGTAGCGACCAAACCACTCGATGTACTTCCACTGCACATTGAAAGGAGCCATTATCTGCTTTGCACGCTGCATGACAAATTCTTGCCCAGGCATCCGGAGGTCAGCTTTACCACTTGCTTTGAGCTCAATATAGAATCGGGTCATGTTCCTCTCTCTAGGTATGATGAGAATAGAGCCGTGCTCCTGCGAGTAGACGAGCGTTTTCGACCAAATATCCGGAAAGTCGGTGATGATCTCGCCATCCAATACACCCCACATGGCTTCTTGCGACAGACCTACAGCCTTAACATCGGGGATACTCTTGCGTACCTTGGAGTGGGCTCCATCGCCTGCACGAATCAGTAACATGTTGCATTGTTGGGAGCCAAGGGTCATCTGCTCTCACATCCGATAAGGTATTGTGCTAGGAAGGTCCTCCTGTCTTGGGTGACGTTGGTTCGGCAATTGACACGGAGGGGCCCCGTTTTGTCGTCTGGTACGCTGTATGATTCAAAAGCTGTGTTTCGGCGCACTTCTTGCCCGCGCTTCTTCATATCCTCGATGAAAAGCCCCTCTACCATTCCTTGATGAACAAGGAGTATGTAAGGGTCCAGGACGTCAATTACCGGAGGGTAATGAACTTCGCGTCCCAGTCGATGAAGTGGTTCATCTGCGGTGCTGCGCCAGAATGATATATCGAAAACACGGACGCCTCTTTGGAGTAACGGGTCAGCCAGGCGCATCTGTCGGAAAGTCTCGATCGTCTTCGGCTGTAGGCCATCGGCTCTACAAAAATTACGGCGTCAGCATTTGATTAGGCGGTTGAGTTTCGCCTCCATCATCGGAGCTTAACCGAATGACATACCTGCCTACTGGCGTAGGGTCTGAACGCTCGTCAATCACTTCAATCTTGACACCAAACCGGGCAAGATTGGCCGCCAGCATCAGACCTGCAGGGCCAGCACCAACGACGCAAACCTGGCATTCTGTAGGCGGTTCGGGAAGGCTGCGGAGGAGGGTAAAGGTGGCCGAGTTGTAGTCTGGAGATTCGTCCCTGTCTGGCTCGACGGGGCCAGGACTACCCATAGAGAGCGACTGATCGGTTGCCGTCGTCATTGAGGATGTGGTGCGTGCACAGATATCTAGAGGAACGGCGCAATTCGTCAGACATTGCAAAGAAGTGGGCAAAATGGTCACGGAGAAGGCCGAAGGAGAAGATGCCGGGAATTTAAAAGCTCCATGGTAATACGTGGTTATAAGAACGAACCTCGTTGTGACTATGCGCTGCTCCGAGACGTGGAGCAACCGAATATTAAGACGGAGATGGAAGACTGCAAGCTGGCGGTATGGTGTCGTAGGATGCGCGAATGCACCCAAAAGCAGAAGCAGGCCAAACGACGTGCAAATCGGAGACGCAGATAAATCGATTATATCGACGGTACGATTATACGGACCAGCAGTAGCGTAGCTCGGGCACGGCAGAGAATGCTCGGCACCGGCACGGCAAGAAGCACCAGTAAGACAAGAGGATGAAGCGAAGCGAAGTGAAGTGAAGCAAAGCAGGAGAGAGGCTCAAGGAGGAGGACAGGGTGACGCTATCGGGATATGCTGGGGTCTGGCCCGATCGAGTGGTCCTGGTGGTGGTGGTGTTCGTTTGGAGACTGGGACTGGGACTGGGACTGGCAGCAGGATAATACTGAAATAAATCTCCACCGATATCAGTGATCAGCACAGCAAAGGCAGAGCAGCAACGGCACTGAGCGCGCTAAAGAGGGCACCGGCATTAGGCCCTGAAACGACGTCTGGTGAACTGCCCGATTCAAAGCCAAAAAATCGCTGCGTAGGATCCATCGGATCCTGTCAGAGCCCAAGAA